>PVKM010013600.1:0-30063 GCA_004027735.1 Carollia perspicillata
GAGTGGGCGAGTGGGCGGGGCCCTTGTGGTTTTAAGCGGGGGCGGGGTCCGAGATGTAAATAAGTCCAGGTCTCGGGTGCCAGGTAGTTTTAACCTGAATCTCGGTTCTCTCTTCGATAAAAAATGTTGTTAATACTGTATGGTGTGAAAGATCCTTGTGAAGATTGAAACATAAGCATGATGCCCCTTAATTACTGGATTACCTTCCCTTTCATTTTTCCGCTGTTCAGGTGACGTTGGTAAGCCCCCAACATAAAGCGCTGCAAGACCCTGATTAAGCTGATCACTGCCCAAAATTGGTTGGGGGCATAACTGCACTCAGGTAACTTAGCTTTTAACTTAGGAACACTCAAATCTCTGCTGAAATATTGAACCCGATTAATCAACCACATCAGGTATTTATTAAGCACTTACTGTACTATGTTAGACAGGGAGCACCATAAAACTAAAGTCGAAAAGAAAGTTAGGTCTCACACAGGTAGTTGGTGGCAGAAACAAGACAATCCTGGCTCCCTGTTCAGCGCTCAATCTCATACTCCTTACTTCATTTCACTGGAGACTTAAACAAGCAGGAAAGGGGCGCTAACAATACGAGTAAGTAAACAGGAAGTACCAAGTGACCATTTCAAACTGTAAGAGTTCTTGAAGTATAATCTTTTCAAAAACGAGGGCTTGCTTCCTTGAGGAAGGGGTCTCCTGGAGAGAGATTTATTTGGCCATTCCCTGAATCTCACAGGTTTTCCGGGTGTCCTTTCAAAATTTCCTTCATTCCTCTTCTCAAACATAAGTACTTTTCTCATGGAAAGGGTATGATGAAGAGCATGAATCCTGGGATAGGCAAATTGGAGTTTTGAATTCAGCTCTGTTCTTAACTGTGATCTTTGGCAAGCGGAACTCACCTGCAATGATAGCTATTCTAATACAGTTGTACAATGATTAAATAAAATAATCTCAAAATGAATAGCGGCACAGGGCTTTGAAGTTAAAAGAAAATCAATCATCGTTAATATTTCTTCCCTCCAGTTACCTGTGTTTACTTATGCTAAGTTGACACTACTCAACAGGAATTCTTCAAAAGTTGACCTCCAAGATTGTTTTCTTCCGTTGTGAGTTTAGAGGCAGCTTTACTCACCCTTTTTAAAAATAGCTTTTGAAGGAGACCCAGGAAGCAACCTGATGGAACTTTCCCACATCCTAAGCCTCTGCTTCCACATCCCAGAGCTGCCAGGGAGGATGGTCTAGGGCAGGGATGTCAAACTCATTTTCACAGGGGCCACATCAGCCTCGAGGTTGCCTTCAAAGGGCTGAATGTGATTTTAGGACTGTATGAATGTAACTTACTCCTTAAGAGCTCAGCGCTGCCGCCTGGTAGAAACAAGGTGCCAGGCCGGATAAAATAAGGTGGAGGGCCGGATTCACCCTTGGGCCTCGTGTTTGCCACCTGTGATCCAGGGCAAAGGCACTTCAATTTAGAAGTAGGAATCCTGCTTCTGGTTTTTGTGTTCCTGCTGACACAAGCCAACCATTTCAATATGAAATGCCCTATGAAAAACTACCCTGTGGGTCACACAAATATTTTCTCCTAGGTGACCAGGTGTACATTTATTTGGATATGCATCTGGGGGAGTAGGGATAGAAACAAAAGCAGGGCTGGCTGGGATTCCAGAAGAACCTGCTATGGGAATTAGGTACTTTGAAGGGTACAATAATCCAGTGGATGATATGCTTGAGGTTTAAGACCATCTCTACAAAGTGTCAGACTTTGGGTCCCTAATTCTTCCATTTAGGAAGTCTTTTAGGATCTCTAATATTGAGGGGAGGGGAGGTGGGGCAGTCTGGCTACCAATGCCGTCCCCAAAGGGCTTAGAAATTGGAACATGGCTACTGTCCCCTCTGATAGAAACGCATCTAAACAAAAGTGGGTCAAGAAGCAAAACTGAAGGCAGATGGAGCAGGGATTGCTGGGGCAACAATCAACTTGGAAATTGACCATTGGTACCTCAAGACCTATCATCATTAATCCCTATTGCATAAATTATGTTAAATGTATCTTATTTGTTAGGTGGGCAGACACTAGTATAACCCTTCATTATTTATGACACTGCAAAATCAATGAAATTAAAAACTCAGAATCAATTTAAAAGTAGTTAAATGTACTAGAAAGACACGTTAAAAGAGTGGTAGTCATGGTTGCTTCTGGAAAGAGAACCTGGAAGTCATGAGTGGAAAACTTAAATTTCATTATCACTTCCTCTGTATCTGGAATTTGAAAAATATTTACCCTTGTGTTGATTTTTCAAAAGACACAACTCATAGTTTATTTCTGCTCTTACCAGGTCTAGAAAGCCCTTCCTGGTTACTCCAACCGTAAGAATATCACTCACCTATGAATTTTCTGTCGTGGTCAGAATGATACACAAGTATCTATCATGACTTCACTTTGATTAATCTTGATCTGTTAGTTTAGTTTTGAGCAGTTTTGTAGCTTCTCCTGTATGTATGTTTTGCCTACATTCCAGAAGGGTAAGGAAAATATCTCATTCTCAGTTTTCTTCCCACACCCTTACCAAAATACTAATTGAAGGAAAGTGCAGTACGGTACTTGCTTAGCAGCAGGATGCTGTGTGTGTCGTAGTCTGCCAGCATTCTACACAGCTTTGCCCTATCCTTCCAGTTTGCAGTCGCCCTCCATACAGCTGTACAGCATCTCTGCGACATCCGATCTCTGTATTTGCTCATCGTGGTGGGGCTAAGTTGAAATGAACATTAGTACAGCTTAAGGAAAGATCCAGCTACTTGCACCTGGAAGGGCACCGACTGCAGGAGATAATCGAAGTCAAAATTGTAAAGAGCAAAAACATGGTGTTACTTTTGTTATAAATAATAATAGGAAAAATTCAACACCAGCTGGATTTTTATCTCAATACAATGAAATTTTATGTTTTGAATGAACTTACATTAAAGATGTCACACCTGCCTCTGTACACACAGTCGCATACAAACTCACATGCTATTTTTTGTTAAAAGTGAAAACAGAGGTCTGATGGAGATGAGAATAAAGCATATACAAGAAAAAAGAATTGAATCTAGCAAATGTTTATCAGGTATCTGTTATGACCAATCATAAAAGCATTGGTTGGTCATGATGGAAAATTCTTATTTTATGGCCAAAATCACTCAGGAAAAAAAAAAACATACAGATAAGGTTTTCAAAATTCAAAGAGAGAAGTTGGGTCTGGTTGAGAAAAAATAGGTGGTGAAATAAGTCATATTTCTCATCATTCTCCAGACAACCAACAATGTTATATTTCTTGGCTATACATTTAAAGGCATAACTGATCACTGGATCAATTGATCACTAGATAGCTAATCCAATGAATGTTCGAATATGACTTGGGTTGTTACAATGCCAGTGCAATGAGTACTCCCATAAAGGTATTTAAATATCTAAGATCTACATATTTGATAGGAAGTAGGCCACTATCGCACCCCTAAAAGAACAGATGCACAAATTATCTAAAGTCCTATTGTGAGGGGCATAATTTGTAGTCATATGTCAACAATAGGACCTTATGCCTTGTTTATAATTGTCCGTGTGTGACAATGTTGACTGAGCCAGGCTGCTGGTAGGCAGGGTAAGTGTGTGAAAGTATAACACTCTTGGGAAATTTCAAGCATATTAGCATAATTGTTCTGATGAAGACTGAAGAGCTTATTTAACATAACTAACTAGAGTAGACAATAGATGCATAATCAGTGTCCTAATGATTGAATTAATGAGCCCCAATTGTTTGTCCTTACTGTAAACAGTCCTCAGTTATGAAAAAGACATTTTGCTGAAGGAGTCTGACAATTGTGTTAGCTGGTGAATGGCCAGAATATAATTAATGGTGGGAGAGAGCCAATTACTACTGGGTCCTAAAGATTTCAGCGGTGTATTTCAAGGAGTAAATTACATAGCTACGTAGAGGTTTTATATCAGCTCCTCCTTGCTTTCCTACAGTCATGAAGCTTGATCAATACTCTTATTTTGGAGCTAAGGAAACCGAGGACCAGGCTTCTCCAAAGTTCTGAGGTCATTTAGTGTCAGGGATCATACACACAGTGGCTACCCTTTCTCCTCTGGCACTGCTCAGTAACACTCCTACCTGTTCCTGCTCTGCGTCCGCTTCCCTGCCTTTGCTCCTCTCTTCAATCTCCCTGCTCCCGTTAGCCTCCATGCATATGTCCTAATCAACTATTTCATAGTCAAGATAAGGGCAAATTTCCTATCCACACATCCCTCAACACTGGACAATGTATCTATCTCCAGAGGCATCCTTCCAGTGACTTTTTATGGGAGTCCTGATCCTCTTTTTGGAGCACGCTTCCACCTATTCTCTGTCCCCTTGACCACCCTGTCTGGATTAGCATCCCCCCACATACACCAGTCACACTATCATGTTATCTTTTACATTTTTTCTTTAAAACTGTTGTCACTATTTGGAACTATCAGGCTCATTAATTTCTGTGCTGATTTAACATTTGTTACCACTCCCCCACTGAATGTAGGCCCAGCAAGAGCAGAAAATATGTCTGTTTTGTTCACCATAGTATCTCTAATTCAAAGGTACAGGGAGGCGCTCAAGAAATGTTTTGTGAATGGATGGATCATTTTTACTTAAGTTCACTCAAACTCATCATCTCCTGTTTTTTTATTTGGGTGTATCTCAGCCCAGTTCCCCAGAAAGCAGAGCCTGATGCAAAAATCAAGTGCTGATGCTTTGCTTAGGAGGCATTGTCCCAAAGTGGCAACAGCAAGGGAAAAGGCAAGGAGGAATGGGAGCCATGCATGGTGATACATTAACATGAAACTCAATGCTTAATGACAAGCCTTGAAAGGAAACTGCAAGTTTCTTAACAGATGCAGTTCCTTGGTCATACAGGACATCTTCATACAGACAGTATGGAGTAATCATGCCTTGAAACAATCTGAGCAAGTGAGGAACTCTATGTTCCCCACCTCTTGTTGGTCAAAGATTGTCCCACAGAAAGCTAACTTTCCCACACTGCCCAGTTGTGCTATCCATATGCTTGATAGCCACTGGAAAGCCAAGTGCCCCGCCCTAGGTTCCGAAAGTGATGGGAGAAAACTGTGGGCCTGTGGCTGGTCAGCATCAGACAGTCAAACCATAAGGACTTAACTAAGTCCTCGTGGTAGAAGCTGAAACCAAGCAAAAGGCCAAGGGTCCCAGAGATGCTGAAGCCCAGAAAATCTGAGAAGACACATAAACTGAACCTGATATAGAGTAGTTGTTATCACAGCAAAGGTAGGACCAGGTCTATGCTAATTAAATTTTAGTTGAATGAATGAATGCATGCATAAATGGCATTACCATCTACTGAGTGACTTAAGCTAAAAACTTGGAGTCATCCATGATCTACCTTCTTCCTTCATTCCTATGTACTTAAATGAGGACAAAATTCTTCTTGGCTCTACCTCCATTATCTGTAACGTGTCTCAGATCCAATACCTCCTCTTCAAGCTCACCACCTCAATTCAGACTTTTGTCATCTTCCATTGGCATTACTTCTATTGCTACTTAACTAGTCTTCTTGTATCCAGGCTTCCTCTCCTCCAATTCATTCTTCTCCCTGCTGCCACGACTTTTTTTTTTAAGATTTTATTTATTTATTTTTAGACAGGGGGGAAGGGAGGGAGAAAGACAGGGAGAGAAAGATCAATGTGTGGTTTCCTCTTGTGCTCCCCACACCTGGGAACCTGGCCTGCAACCCAGGCATGTGCCCTGACTGGGAATCGAACCAGCAACCCTCTGCTTTCCAGTCTGGCTCTCAATCCACTGAGCCACATCAGCCAGGGCTGCCAGGACTTTTTTAATAGCATATTTTCTAATTAGAAATCCGATATCACTATCTTGATTAAATTGGTAATTTTTCTGTGCTTTTTTTTCAAGGTGGAATCGAGACTCTTCAGCATGCAAAAAGGTCCTTCCTGAGCTGTCCCAGGCTCGTCTCGTTAGCTTTACACCTCACCACTCCCACCTTACTCCTTCTACCCCCCGAGACTGAACTCCTGGCAGTTTTCCCAGTACACCATGCTCCTTTATCCTCAGGGCTATGCTGTGCCCTTTGTTCTGCCTTAAAGGCATTTGTGCCTGATGAACCTCTACCACATAACCCCATTCATCCATCCATCCATCCATCCACCCACCCACCACCTACCCACCCATCCAGTATTCATTGTAGTAGCTAAGGTTCTTAGTGGCAAGCAACAGAAGACACTGATGTTGCTGACCTAGAAGAAGGGAATTTGTTGAAAAGCTATGGGGAGGCTGACACAATTGCTGGGAAGGCTGCAGAAATAGGCTCAGACAATAAGGAAAAACAAGGAAGTCTGGGCAGCACTACAGCCTGTTGAGGGAGGTGTCTATCGCTGCCACCACCATTCAGTTTCAATGGCACTGGATGCTGGTACCACCTACCACTGGCACTCCCAGCACTGTTGCTCTTGGAAACCAGATGCCACTGTAGTACTTGTTATTGTCACCAGAATGGATTCTCCACCAAGCCTATTTTGCATGATCACAGCCGCCTCTCTGAAGCTGGGGCAGATGTACTAGTTTTACCAAGTTCAGCACTTGTTTCTTGCTGTGGTTGCAAGTAAGGCTGGGAAAATAAGGAGCTGACATTTTTTTTGGCTTCTATATTGTCATTGGGATCTACTTCTCAACAGTAACCACTAGATTACCACAAACAAAGTCTAGGGGGTCAGATGCTGGGAACCCTTGGATGACAAATGTCTACTATGTTCTCAAATTTGCTCAACAAGCAAATTGTGCATTTACCTGTGCCAGGTTCTCTTTAAGGCACTAGGGGTACAAAAATGAACAAGGTGACCACTTCAGACCCAGTGGGCTATCTGCGGTCGGAAAAAAAAATGTTAGCAAGCACATAGTGACATTGATGGGAGGAATGTAAAATGGTGCATTCACTTTGGAAAACAGACTGGCAGTTCCTCAAAAGATTAAACAGAGTAACCATATGATTCAGCAATTCCACTTGTAGGTATACACCCAAGAGAAATGGCAACACATGTCCATTCAAAATCTTAAACACAGTC
Source organism: Carollia perspicillata (assembly GCA_004027735.1). Taxonomy (NCBI): domain Eukaryota; kingdom Metazoa; phylum Chordata; class Mammalia; order Chiroptera; family Phyllostomidae; genus Carollia; species Carollia perspicillata. The sequence continues at coordinate 7,121 of PVKM010013600.1, forward strand.
TTCATAGGAGTATTGTTCATAATAGCCCAGAGTGGAAACAACCCCAATGCCCATCAACTGATGAATGGACAAATTGTGGCATATTCATACAATGGGATATTATGTGGCCATGAAAAGGAATGAAGTTCTGAAACTTGCCACCACATGGATGAATCTTGAAACCATGAAAGAAGCCAGTCACAAAAGGCCACGCACTGTAAGGTTCCACTTACATGAAACACCCAGAATAGGCAAATCTGTAAGGATAGAAAGCAGGTTAGTGGTAGCCAAGTCTGGCAGTGAAGGGGGGATGGATGCAGCTTGGCTGCTAATGGGTGCAGGGTTTCTGTCTGCAGTAATAAAAATGTTCTAAAACTATCTTGTGGTGATGATTGTATAAATCCATGAATATACTAAAAACCATTGAATTGTATACTTTAAATAGATAAGTTGCGTGGTATGTGGATTATGTCTCAATAAAGCTGTTTTTAAGAAACGAATTGATAGAAAAGGCTCCCTTTCCTCAAGGAGATGAGGTACTTGTGGGACAGCAAACAATTAACAAGAAAACAACAGATTTCAGTTCATGGTAAGCCTCCTCCGCATTCCTGCCTCTTCTGTATTTATTCCTCAGGAGGGAATAGGTCCCCTCCTTCCTGTCACGGCAGTTCTCATACGTCTTTACTGTCTTTCTCTGCAAGGTGAGATCCTTGAGGTAGGTCTGTGGCTTTGAAACTCTGGATAACCGGGGCTAGATGCACAGCCTGGCACAGAGCAAGCTTGGTGAGTAAATAAATTAAATTAAATAAATAAATAAATAAATTACTATGGTGAATAAATAACAGAGGCAGGACTAGAATACGGGTCTCCTAAACCCCAGATCAACACTCCTTCCAATTACGTCAACCACACTGGTGCCTGAAATGATCTTCAGATCTGACAGCTAGCTGGAGAGAAGTCGACGCAAAGACCATCTTGTTTTCTAGAAACTGTCAGTTTCCAGGTACATGTTTATGTTTTACACTATAAATGTGATTTTGCTGTTTCCTTCCTAATTATGCTATGTCCTTTGAATAATCTTTCCACTCACCTCATTTACAGCTCCCTCCCTGGAGTTCATCAGAGAGCATCAGCTTTGCTGGCATCTTTAGCATCTTCTCACTGTGACTTCTCACCCGTCAGCTAGTCAGCACCGAGTGGGACGCCTTGGCCTCTGCGCACAGGATTTCAAAGGCCCAGATGTCAGAGATTTGGTTTTCACTTACCAAGAAGTATCATGTAGAACTATTACAAGTAAAGATTATTTAGAAAAGTATTTTTTTCACAGCCTGTTGAGATATAACTTTATAACAAATGAGCTCTACTATTTCTTTAAAGATTTTATTTATTTTTAGAGAGAGGGGAAAGGAGGGAGAAAGGGAGAGAAACATCAAGGTGTGAGGTTGCCTCTCACATGCCCCAACTGGGGACCTGGCCCGCAACCCAGGCACGTGCCCTGACCAGAAATCTAACCTGTAGCCTTTGGTTTTGCAGGCTGATGCTCAATTCACTGAGCCGCAAGAGCCAGGTCCTCTACTACTCTTTAAAAACAGCCACTGAAGAAAGCAGTATGGAGTTACACCTCTGGGACTATATTCAAAGAAACCCAAAATACTAATTCAAAAGACTACATGTACCCCTATGTGCATTTCAGCGTTATTTGCAATAGCCAAGATTTGGAAGGAACCCAAGTGTTCATCAGTAGATGAGTGGATAAAAAAGCTGTGGTACCTTTACACAGTGGAATACTTCATGATCATAAAAAAGAAGGAACTCTTCCTTTTTGCAACAATCCTGCAAATCCTGCAACAATCCTGCATCTCCATGGATGCACATGGAGAGTATAATGCTAAGTGAAATAAGCCAGTCAGAGAAAGGCAAATACCATATGATTTCACTTATATGTGGAATCTAATGAACTAAATAAACTAACAAACACACTCGCAGATACAGAGAGCAGACTGACAGCTGTCAGAGGGGAGGGGGTAGGGAGCCTGTTGAAAAAGGTGAAGGGATTAAGCAAAAACAAACAAACAAAAAAACCCTCATAGACAGACAACAGTATAGTGAGTACCAGAGGGAAATTGGGCTGGGGGAGGTAGGAGAGGGTTAAGGGGGAATAAATGGTGTTGGAATGAGACTTGACATGAAGTGAACACACAAGACAATATGCAGATGATATATTGCAGAATTATACCCCTGAAGCCTATATAATTTTATTAATCAGTGTCACCCTAATAAGTTCAATTAAAAAATCAATAAAAATTAAAAAGCTTTATTGAGTTACAATTCACATACAATTTGCCCATTTAAACTGTACATTTCAATGGTTTAGTCTATCCACAATCTAATTTTAGAACATTTTATAAAATGTTCTAAAATAAATCCCTTACTATTAGCATTTGTTCTTCGTCCCTCCTTTCCCTTACCATAGTCTGGCCAACCACTGATCTACTTTTTTTGCTTTTATAGATTTGCTTCATCTGGATGTTTCATAAAAATGGAATCATACAATGTGTGGCCTTTTACAACTGTCTTCTTTCATTTAGCATAAGGTTTCAAGGCCCACCCGTGAAGTAGCAGGTCTCAGCACTTCACTCCTTTTCATGACCAAATAATATTCCACTGTGTAGATATGCCACATTTGTTTAGCCATGCATCAGGTGATGGGCATTTGAGTTTCAACTTCTTTAGTATGACTAAGGCTGTTCTAAACATTGATGTATAAGTTTCTCTACTACTTCCTAAATATAACTTTATTCTATACTTTCTTCCCTCTTCTGATTGTGTCACTATGTATTCGGCCAATCAATTTAAAGGATTCTGCTAGGTTTTTATTTATTTACTTACTTACTTATTTTTGTTGTTGTTCAAATACAGTTGTCTCCATTTTCCCACCACCAATTTCCCCCACTCAACTCACCCCCACCTCCCATCTTCAATCATTCCCCACTTTGGCTTTGTCCATGGATCCTTTACATGTGTTCTTTGATGACCCTTTCCCTTCTTTCCTCTGTTATCCCCTTCCTTACCTCTGGTTACTGTCGGTTTGTTCTTTATTTCAATGTCTCTGGTTATATTTGCATGCTTGTTTGTTTTGTTGATTAGGTTCCACTTATAGGTGAGATCATATGGTATTTGTCTTTCACTGCCTGGCTTATTTCACTTAGCAGACACTTCTCCAAGTAGGACATACAGAGGGCCCAGAGACACATGAAAGGATGCTCAGCATCACTAGCCATCAGAGAGATGCAATTTTAATACCACTTCACACAGGTCAGAATGGCTATCATAAACAAATCGATGAACAGTAAGTGCTGGCAAGGTTGTGGGGAAAAAAGAACCCTAGTACACTGTTGGTGGGAATGCAGACTGGTGTAGCCAGTGTGGAAAACAGTATGGAATTTCCTCAAAAAACTAAAAATGGAACTGCCTTTTGACCCAGGAATTCCACTGCTGGGATCATACTCTAAGAATCCTGAAACACTAATCCAAAAGAACCTGTGCACCCCAATGTTCATAGCAGCACAATTTACAATAGGCAGGTGCTGGAAGCATCCTAGGTGCCCATCAGTAATTGAGTAGATCGGAAAACTGTGGTACATGTACACAATGGAATATTATGCAGCAGAAAGAAAGCAGGAGCTCCTACCCTTCACCACAGCATGGATGGAACTGGAGAGCATTCTGCCAAGTTTTTAAAAATGGATTGTTAATGTCTGTTGAAGGCCCAGCAAACATACAGCATGCTGCTATTGGAATTGTTTGTCAATATATAAAATATTTCACTGAAATAATGAAACAATTATCTCTTCAATGACATTTTGTGACTTCTGTTCAAAGACGCCAAGGACCCAAGTTTTCCATTCAAAGTGCTCCTGTGGAATCTACTTTGTTGGGGACTCTGCGATGTGCTGGGAAGAGAGGGAACAAGACCCAGTCCTCGCCCTGTAGGGTATTCTGTTAGAGGAGACAGCTCTCCTGGTCTTAGAGGTCAGGGTAGGCTTCCCAGAAGAAGAAGCAACTATTGCTAAAATGATACTGCTACAAGTTAGGCAAAAAGTTAAGAAAGCAAAGGAAAACACATGTGCAAAGGCCCAGACATTGGAAACGCATGTCTATATGGGAAGGAGAAAGGAGAAGGGGCGGGGAGCACCAGGAGGTGTGCAAAGAGATAAAAAAGAGGAGCCACTCCATTAAAGGCTTTGAAGGTCAAACTAAGGAAAAGATCCACAGCCCGAAGCGGAAAGGTTCAAAAATCTAGCAGAATTAAACATTCACCAAATGCTAGACACTCTAAAAAAATCAAACACAAGTACTTGTGGGAAGTGTACAATATGAAATAGAATTCATGAATTGCTACTGTTCAGTCTTCTTATTAGAAGCAAATATGTTTCTTTTTTAATCAAAATTTTCAAGTTTAGTATCAACTTGTAATAATAGTATTGTTTTCAGTTGCTTTATCAGCCCCTTTAATGAACAAGTGATTACTCTGATCCCTGAAACTATAAAATATTTAATAATGTTTGGCTCCTCACTTTCAGGTGCTAAGTGGTAAATCAAGTTAAGATGTGAAGAAAGAAAAAAATATTTTTTACATATTATATGTATTTAATGAATTACTTATTCAAATAGGCACCACAAAATAATTCAAGGAGTATTAGGACTAGTCTCTCTCATTAGCAAAATTATAATTAATACAATTTTTTAAAAGAGCCCTACACCAGGCCTTCACTTAAGAATCTCTTAAAATATTTTAGCTGTGGAAATCTTTGATCCTCTGGTCCAATTCTGAATGGCACCCTGGAAATGTAATAAGTAAGCACTTTTAAACATTCCAGACAAAGTACTCCTTTGTGGGCTTTGAAGGACGTGAAGGTGAGGTCAGTATGGTGCCTTGTCTCAGTGAACTTCCCGTTCACCTGGGAACATGGAGGCGCTGTGGGGGAGGTCAGGCAGGGAAGACAGCAAACCTGTATGGCCAGTCCTGTCATTGTGCGGGGCTCTCAACGTCTCCTTCATCTCAATCGTCAAAGGACCCCCCAAAAGAAGGAATTTTTCTTATAAACAAAAAAAGTCCCCTAGTGGTAAAATACTGTGCCTAAGATCAACTAGCCACAGTGGTCATTTCCAGTCACAGGAAAAAACAGAAAATCCACACCGAGTGCAGACCTGTGGGCAACCTCCCTCTCCAGCGGAGCAGAAATGGGACTGGGCTCTCTCACAACTGACCTTCGGGGTCTAGTTTGCATACCGGCTCTTCAGCTCTGGAAAAGGCAATCAGAAGGCCTACGACCTGGAGCTTGGACACTGGCAACCACCAGGGAAAGGCGATGTGTCTCTTCAGGGCCTTGCTTCTACTTTCTGGCTTGGGTCCCCAAGACCAGGCCGCATCCTGGGGTGCAGGGGACTCAGGGAGTGTGTGTGCATGGGCACGGGGGAGGACAAGAGTTGTAGCTGGGAGCGATGTGGTTTAGCCTGGATACAGGAGTATAGCCCAGAGGCTCTAGAAAGAGCAATGAGGCCAAGTGGCCGAAGGTGCCGAGGTAGAACTGTCTCCAGTAAGGAGTTATGGAAGAAGACTGTGGGACAGCCAGGCTGAATGGTGCAAGGGAACTTCTACTGCAGCGTTTCAGCAGGACTTTGCTTGGAGAAGCTCATCTCTAGAGTGGAGAGTCACTCATTCAAAAATATCTATTAAGCAGATATGATGTGTCAGGGACTGTTCTAGATACTGGAAAACAGCAAATGGCAGTAAATGAAATGAACATTTCTGTTCCCTCAAGGATTGCATTCTAGATGGGAACAGGGCAGGGGAGTAGAAAATAAGGAAAATTATAGTAAATACGGGGGGATGTTAAGTTTAGTGGCAAGAAATAAAGCAGGGAAGAAGAATTGGCATGTGCTGAGGAGAGGGGGGGCAGCTGTGTGCAATTTGCAGTAGGTTGCTTAGAAAAGTTCCTACTGAGAAGGTAACAATGGAGCTGAGACTTGCAGGCAGTGGAGACCTGTGGAAGGAGGCTCTCAGGCAGTGGGAAGAGAGAGTGCAAGGCCCTGGGGCAGAAGCATGTCAGACAGGCCACTTCCCGCCCAGCGCGGAGGAAGAGCACGGGCAAAGGACGGGGAGGGTGTTGGGAGGGCCTCCATTTCAGGGACTTGCCTCTTCGTCTAGGATGAGCATTCCTTACACATTCAGCTATGAGGTTCCAGGCATAGAATAAGGAGAGAGTTGGTTAGCCAGGGCTAGGTTTTTCCTGTGTGAAAATAAAGTATTGAGAGAGGGGCAAAGGAGCTGAGGACTAATTACAAGGATGGACTATTCCAGTTAACATTGTTGTGTAACCAGCTGCCTCAGAACACAATGGCATAAAACTACCACAGCTTCCATGCGTCAGGAATTGGGGCAGCACCCAGTGGAGACAACTTGTCTCTATTCTACAATGTGTGCGGCCTCAGCGGGGCAACCTCAAGGTGGGAGGAGGGCTGACCGAGCTCATGCTGGCATGGCCGGGAGGCGTTTTCATTCACACGTCAGGTGGGTGATGCTGGCTATTGGCCAGTACACCTGCGAGGATCTCTTCATGCAACCCGGCTTGCTCACAGCCCAGAGGACTCAGACGGCCCTCACGGCAGCTCAAGGTGAGTGTTCTAAGAGAGAAAAATCGGTCACTGCCAGTGTTTTAAGGTCTAGGTCTGGAAACTGGCACAGTGGCACTTTAACCATGACCTACTAGCCATGCACTTGCAGAGTCCAGATTCAAGGAGAGGAAACATAAGCCCCACCTCTGGATGGGAGAAATGATGTTCCAAGTAAGACCAGTTGAACTCATCTAAGGAAAGAGGGTGGTTATAGGCAGGAAAAGGCCATAGCAACCTAGCAACCTACCTGCAAGAGTACTCCATCATTTAGAAGGAGGAAATATGAAGAACATTCAGCCAAGGAGACTAAGATGGTACGAGGAGAACCAGGAGAAAGTGGTGACCGTTTCAGGAAGGAGAGAGCGATCCATTGTGCCCAATGACGTGAACGGGTCCAGCAGATAAGGCTGAGAAACGACCTGCGGACATGGCAATGTGTCGTTTTGATGGCAGGCCTAGTAAAGCCGTGGAGGTGGATGTCTGAGATCGACTGAAGAGAGAATGGGGATAGGAAGTAAAGACAGCAAAGATAGGTATGACTTTTGAGATAGTTTTTATTGTTGCGTTTTGTGTTTTTAAGGGTGACAGAGAAATAGGACAGACTGCTGAATGGAGACGTGGGTGTAAGGGGAGATGTAGTGGGACGGAACATGCAGCATGTCCGTAGGCTGGACAGATGATGTAGTCGGAGGAGGGAGAGGATGGCACGGGCGAGAGTGGGCGGGGGCAGTGGGAACGATGTCCTCGGGTTGGTGAGAGGGAGTGGGACTTGGGGCACAGCGGGGGGCTCGGTCTGAGACGGCAGCCCGTATAGTTTACCTGTCACATGTGTTCCCAACAGGGGAAAAATTGGTTCTTGCTCTTTTTAGGTATAAAGTTCAGATATACTATATCATACACAAACAGACACACACTATACCTGTGGCATTAAAATTTCATGGGGGTGGGGGACACCATAGAGAAAAAATATATCTAAAAATATTCCTTAAGGAAGCTGGAAATGAGGAAAAGGTTGGGAAACACTTACCTGTCACAACTGAAGAGTAGGCAGAGTGTATGCATAGGTACCAGTTTAGATGCGGTGGTAAGAAACACGTGGAGGCTTTCTTCTGCTAACAGCTTTCTTCTTGGTGAAATACAGTGCAAGAAGAGTCAAATGCCAGGAGGAGAAAGGGAGTATTTCAAGTTTCACAGGAGGTGAGAAAGGTTGGAATTGATGTTTCAGAGGGTAGGAGAGGGGTACAATGGATGGAGATACGGGCAGGCGTGTACCCAAGAAAGTGACCATAATGGTCATCAATATCCCCCCCCAATCCTTAACAATACAAGTACAAGCGTGCAACTCTCCGTCCAGTTTTCTGGTGGCCTGTGTTCTGGACAGGCCAGAAGTGCTGGGGTGTCAATGTCCCCAGCAGTGAACTTCAGCCAATGCTGGAAGGGTTACCCCAGTTTCCTTGCCTCAGAGAGGCGAATGACTCGGAGGAGTGTTTTACACACCTGCTTAATAAGTGTTCTTTGTTCACTGACTTCTCTGCCCTTTCTGGCTTCCCTACACCCCTACCAACATTTCCTGGGATCACCTCCCAAGTAAATCGCTTGCACTCAAATCCTGGCCTCAGGATCAGCGTCGGAGCAGCCCAAACTAGGACGATGGTGATCCCAGCTATGGAGGGAAGTACGGACGAAATGCTGGGCCAGCGGGAAAGAAAGTGCTGATAAGACAATGGAAGGTGATAGGATCAATGGCCTGGGGACCCAGTGAAGCCCAAGAATGCTGGAGTCCGGGGATCAGAAGTAGTGACTGGAAAGCAGGACCCTTCAAATTGGGACTATGCATCTATTGAAGATAAAGTTTAGGTCATAATCACAGGAGTTTGTAAGCGACTTGCTGGGATGGAACTTAAGATCACTGCAGATGAGCGATCAAGGAACTGAGAGGCCAAGGCCAAGAGCAAAATCACCTATAGAAGAATAATTTTTTTTTAATTTGCCTTCTACTGCTCCTGTAGGGTTATTCTGATGATATAATTATCTAATCCACACAAAGTTTCTAGTACAGAACTTGGTACATAGTAAGTGCTCAATAAATATTAGTAGAGGTTCATAGAGAGTATAGGATCCAAACGATACCAGTCAATCCTCCCCAAGGTTTGTTAAAACTTGATCCACCAAAGAAGCACTCTTTCCTCTTTGGTTGTGAGGCTGAAACTGCCTGTGGCCACCGACACCGCCGCACAGAGAGAAAGGAGTTAGGGTCACAACACAGAAGAGAGAGAAGGTGGAGAGAGGGTCCTGGCAGTGTTTGAGTCCCAAGAGTCACTTCACTCATCTGTACAGCCAGAGCTACCCTGCCTTCTCTTATAACTATGTAGCTTGGCTTTATGAGACAATAAAAAATTTGTCAAACTTTCATTTTGTTTTGCTGTAGCTAGTTGGAGTTGACTTTCTGTCTCTTGCAACAACAATAAAAACAATAAAATAAATAATAAGGGAAGTCACCTTTTGCCTCATGCTGCTCAAAGTGATGTAACATGAGGTTCATGCGTGGAGACCTTCTGGAGCCACTGAGAGGAGGAAGTACTGTGAGCTTTAGCCAACATCTGATTAAGACTCAAACCTGGCGGGCTCTCCTGGGAGAAACCCCACCCGTTTCTTCTCCCACAGGCGGGCATCTCCGTTCTTCTCCTAAACTCTCCTAAAGGGCCCCAGCGAGACTTGTACCCAGGGCAACAACGGGCAGCGGCAGCTTGTCCTGGGCTAAACCCCTGAACCTCTCCGGAAGGCCCCCTTTTCTCTGACTTTTCAGGGGGTGGACAGCAGCCCCGCCTTGGCTCACTGATTCCTAGAACGTTCCCAGCGCTTCAAAGCAGCCCCGCCTGGGCTGTCTCCTGTCTCTTCTTCTACCCTAAGCCCTTCCTTGCACTGTCCCCAGCTTTAATAAACATACTCTCAAAAACAAAAACAGAAACAAAAAAACCCTCACACCTGAGTTTGTCTCAAACCTACCGCGTGCTAGCTGAGTGGGCATTAAGGCTCAGGGTTTCATCGGGAGCTAATGCTGGAACAGAGCCGCTGTGGACGCCGTTTGCCTCGCTTCCGAGTGCCCTCCCATGATGCACCCAGGAAATAACTTTACTTCTTTCAAAGAGCTGGCAAGGGTTTTATTTTGGAGAAAGAGAGAGAAGTGGGTAATCTATTGGGCTTATTCACTTTGGCTATCCCGGAAGCTCAGAGCCAAAGATGTGTAGCTCCAAATGTGGGACCTTATAATCTGTATCTGTAAATACACGAATTTTATATTTTCCTTCTAATCTTATTATTTTCTTCTAATTTGTATTCTTTCTTAAAACTTTGTATTTTACTACCTTAAGTGTTATATAGAAATTCCTCAAATCATTTATGAAATAAAGTATAAATAAATAAGTACATATACTAGTGTTCCATCTGAGGACATCCCTTCACCTCTTTACTGTGAAATGATGGAGTTAAAAAAATTATTTTTCCAGTGGAGATGGCAAATTTTGAAGCATCCCCTTTACTCCAAAGCATAGCATAGGTGACCATAAAAACTAAAACTAAAATAACCCTACCAGGTTCAAAAACAAGATAAAAATCTCCATGACCCAGAAACAACACAGAAACATCAAGAAGTAAACAGAGCTGGCACTGTGGCTTGCTGGGCTGCTGGTCTAGAGGCAGCAGTGACGGCTAGGTGCTCAGCTTCTCCGGAATAATGTGGGTCAATGTACTCCATGTAAGAGAGTATCAAAGCCAAGATCACTTTCCTGATCATGAAGGGAAGCTGAAAGAGAAAAAAAAAAATGTGTTGTTGACTGATGTGTGTGTTTACAGCTTTTATAAAGGCAGAAGGGAAATATAGGAAGGTAGGAGACAGAAACACAGTCCCATGACCAGAAACTGAGAAGCTGCCCGACGGCCTGATGACGGGATCTGAAACATCCTCAGTATCGTTATAGGGCTGGAACCCCCAGTCGCATATATAAAACCTGGTTATGCATAAGACCCAGGTATATGAGTCCTAGACTGGGATACTGGGGTGGGGGAAGGGAAACTATTAAGAAGCAATCACAAATCTACTGAATAGGGAAGAGAGATAGAAACAACTTTCCTTCTCAAAGCGAGTTACAAACTAAAGTCGCTCATGGCATATGAAGAAATCTAAGGCTGAGAAAGGCCACAGTCAAAATCAGTAATTAAAATACAAATGTACCCGAAACTATACAAAATAATTTTGAATGTCGACTGTCATTGAAACATAAAACGTTAAAAATTGTCTCTAAAAATGTAAAATAAAATTTGCTCCATTAGAGATAAAGTTTAGAGGTTATTCTGAAGAAGACCTAAATATAAGTATGTTACATGCTAAAATCACACCCATAAAATGAAAGATATAAAAAATCCAACAGGCAGAAATAAGAATAGCTGTATATGACCAAATTGATGAGAAATTTTGAAATAAAAATATAGATGTTAAAGTTAACAACCTTTTTAAAAAGAGTTTATTTATTTGTTTAGTGAAGGGGGAAGGGAGGGAGAGAACAAGGGTAAGAGAGGTTTAGAAACACTGACGTAAGAGAGAAACATGAGTGACCTTTTGCTTTGCGGGATGACGCCCAGCCAACTGAGCCACACCTGTCAGGGCTGACGTGAAAAACTTAACAGGCCACAGGGCACTTTTAAAGAGCAAAGGAGTGCATTAGATGACAGTGCCCCAGTTCACTCAGAATGCAGCACAAAACACATAAAAATTTTAATGATTAGTTTAAAAACATGGAGAATAAATTGAGAAACTGTGTAAGACATTGCATGAGAGTTCCAGAAGAAAAGAATAGAGAGAATGAAGGAGAAACAACACCTGAAGAGGTGGCAACTGAAAAAGGTACCAGAATTAAGGGATGATACACGTCCTTGGCTTAAAAACACTGAGTACCAGGTAACAAAATAAAACCAAATACACATTTAGATGCTTTACAGCTGCAAAACATCAAAATTAAAAATTTTCAAGAATTGTCAGAGAAAAAGACATCACCTAGAAATAAATGACAATTAGACTAATAGCTGGCTTCTTATTAGCAACAATTCAGGCCAATAGATAATAGATTAATATCCTCGAAATGCAAAATGATCTATTCAGCAAGCTAGAATTTTATACGCAGTTAAATTGTTATTTAAGAGATGGCAAAATATAGATACCTACACATAACCCAAGAGAGCTTACCACACACAAATCTTCATGAGGATACTTTACCTGTTTAATTTAAGGGAGTCAGAAATGAAGAAAAGAAAGATGTTCCAAACTCAGAAAAGAGCTGTATTCTTTTAACAAACAGTGTTTGCCCTGGCCCTGGAGCATATGAAGCTTCCGTACTTGCCCTATTAGAGTTTAATTGGGGGGTGGGGGGTTGCTTATTTGTTTTCCTTTTTAAAAAATTTATTACATTTATTGGGTTGACATTGGTTAACATGGTCTTACAGGTTTCAAGTGTACATTTTCCTATGACACATAATCTGTACGTTGCACTGTGTTCCTACCACCCAAAGTCATACCATCTTCCATAGTTTAAATTTAGCAAAGAAGAGTAGAAGCAAGAAATTCTTTCAAAGGAGAGAGAAAATCTGTGGGAGGCTCAGAAAACTAATATTTTGTCCACCCATCAGGCAAATATCCCTTTCTTTAGGGAACTGTACCTCCCTTCTCTAAAAACTGCTCCTCTTCCATGTATCAGGATCCCACTGGGGCTGCCATGTTCTTAGATGATTTTCATCCTATAGACAGAGTTGATCGGCCCAGGGGTGGGCAACTCACCCCGCCTGCTCTGATCAGAACCCTACCCAGGGCCACTGATAATCCCATGTAGCATCTTTATGGAAATTAGAAAAGGTGCCCCTTCCTTGACACTTTATGTCTGTGTGTGCAGATATTGTCAAGATCTACAATATTTATCATTGGAATGATAGTCTGCAAAAGCAGGAGTTTTGAATCTCAAACTAAAAACAATATGACAGGCAGTGTCTCTCCAGTAGTAGTGATGACGGCATTTAGGAGCTGGGACAGACATCCACTCTGACATGGAGAAGGCTGGTCTGCAATGAGACAGAAGGAGTCAACACAGGAAAAGAAGCCAAAATGCAGAACAGAGAGAGATGGTTCTGGTCATACTTGGGGCCGCGACTCCAATCATTGTGGAGTCCCCACTGCATCTCTGGCTCTCCCACAGTTTAAGTGTTCGTTCAACCCTTTCTTTTTTTCCCACAAGCCAAAACATCCCTCTTTTTTGCTTATGCAAGATCAAATAAGATTTTTTTTGTCACTTGCAACTAATGCAGCTGTGAATTTAATTTCACTAATTTCCACATCCCTCAATTTTAAAAGCAAATGTGGGGGGAGAACACATTAGCTTTAATCTCCACTTGATCAAGTATGATTTTTACACAAAGGGAAACGGCTCTGTTTCTGTCTATTCCAACCTAGTAAGTAGTTTCTCATTCTATGTCCATGCCTAAAAGGAAAATTACATGTTGGCTGCCCGCTCTAATTGTTTGTAATCACTGAAATTTGCAGTCCCGTCCTGTGGTGTGTTCTGAGACCTCTCCTGATGGGGCATTCTTTCAGTGTGTTCTGTTGGCAGTAGCTGTAGCAATTAGAAAATTGGGAAATGTATAAAATCCAGAGGAATATCAATCCTGGCATTTCTTTCCTTTAGTCAACATTGTTGTTATAAGTGTGTAGGGCCCTAGAAAAAATTAAGTGGAGCCATGGGCTTTACTCCTGACACACGGAGCTTATCCTGTTCCAAGAATCGCTTGCTATTTCCATTGGTGAATCCCAATCTAGGAGCATCGGGATCCAATACGTCTCCTTTTGGAGGGAGAGAGAAGGACCACCGAGTTTGCTGAGACCAGAAGGCCATCTTCTTCCCAAGAGCATGTGCCTTTCTTATGCTTCTCTTTGTCAGACTTTAATTCATAGTTAGAGTCGAATATGTAGAGCAGGGACATGGAACTTACTTGTCTATATGCATATATACACCTGATCAAATGCAACTATGAAGTTTAAGACTGATGTTAAAACCTGAGAGAACAGAGGTCCATTTCCCCATCTTCGGTATGCTTCAAAGTATATTTTTTTCTTTGGAAACAGGAAGTCATTTGGAATTAGATCCTCTGGCAAATAAGGTGGGTAATCGGGCTGCGGTATGCAATTTTGGGCCTGAAAAGAAGTATTATTAAATTACAAGACTGGTTTTCTATGTGGCTCAAAAGCTCCTTCCAAAAACAGTTTCCGAAGGAAATCAGCAAAGAATTTTCCGGCAATGGAAGCATCCTGAAAATAATTATGTAGTCTTCTGAAGGGATTACTCAGGAGGAAGCCACTCGCAGGGATGTCACAGGTTGTATGCGCTTGTCATTCAAAAGAAGTCAGTGATGAAAAGCATAAGCTAATACATCCACACCAAATGCAACAATACAAATATTTCTGTTTCTAGAATATTCACTAAACGACTCTGGAAAAATTAGCAACTTAGAAGTAGTCAAGTTTGAGCTTCATCTTACACTATATTCTAAAGTAAATTCCCAATATATTAAAGGAAAAAATGAAATCATAAAAATGTTAGTGATTAAAAAATGTGCAAGAAATTAAGTGGGTATCTTAAATGCTCTTGAGACAGATAATCTAAGTATAATGTTATGAAAGAAATAGAAATGCAAGAATGACATATCTGTTTACGTAAAACATTTTATAAGACCAAAAAACATACTATAGGAAAAGGATACATTAAATAAAACAAAGTAAGTAGCCTTACTATATATAGAAGTTTTCTAAAGCAATGAAAAATATTTTATATTTATATAAACATGGACATGTTTTAAAAAATGTTCCATCTTACTAGTTGCCAAAAAAATTGCACAACAAAAATTATGTAACTAGAGTAGTGTTTCTAAGTATATTAATGTGTTTTCTTCTTGTTTACTGGTTGTATGCATTTGACTTTAATCAGCCTATGAAATCCATCAGTGTTGGGGAACGAGAGGTGGGTAGGGGGCAGAGGGGACAGGAGGGGCAGTTCTTACTGTTTTAATTTACAGTTAATACTGTATGAAAAAGGAAGAGCTAATCGTTTGCTTTTTAAAAATTTAATTAATTAACTTTTTATTGTTGACACTATTACAGATGTCCCCCATTTCTCCCCCCTTGTCCCTTTCTACCGAGCACCCCCCTCCCAATAATTTGCTTTTGATATCCAAAATAGGGTTTTACAGCATGGAAAAAGCCTTAAGAGACCTACTTTGTCAGGACAAACAGGATTTCTCAGTTCCCGCAGCAGCTCTGGTCTAACCAGGTTAGGGACTAACCCAGGAGTGCTGGGGGAATGAAGCTCTTCCACTGTGGAAGGAACTTCCGCCTCTGCTTATCATGGCTAAATGCTGAGGCTGCCTGACTCGGGGACAGGGACGACATAATACAGGGACAGCAGAGAGTCCAAAGGTAGACCTCCTTACCTGCTCAGAGGGGCAAACACAGGAGAAAGACTGATTTTTTTTCTTCTCCACTTTGGCCAGGCAGGCGCTTAAACGCTCAAATAAATTTTGGGGAGCCCAAGGACATTGTGGCTAGCAGGTTACTTCCAGGGATGTCATATAGGAAAAACCCTACCTGTGGCTACTTCAAGGGCAGAGAGAGGCTGAGGCACATTGGGCAGAAGTTAGACAAATGGTATGCTCCTCGTTCTCCTTGGCCTGCTTGCAGCAAGCAAAGGATGCCTGTGAAGCCAGATGCCCCAGTAGGGAATGCAATAGAATGGCAGAAGCACAGGCGCCTGAATGGCTGGGCTCAGACACCTGGGTAATGATGCACATAATCCAAAGAGGTGCCCTGCAGTAGTGCCAGCTTCAGGTAGTAGATCGCTCCAGTCCCCAAGCAGCTGATGCCCTAAGGGGAATGGCTCTCTGAGACGTCTTAATTTGTCAATTAAAAGTGCGTGTTGAACCAGAGAACATGGGGGCACTACTCATTGGCAAGTCTTAACACTTCCTCCATCCACAGGCGGGGCACTCAGGAGAAATATCAGAGCGTTTAAAATTTTTTATAGCACAATGAAACTCCAATTTCTCAACACAGCTAAGTATAACTTGAATAATTTGTAACCCTGCTAACGTGGTACCTTTCTTTTCTATCTCTGTAGTTCCGTGCACTCTATATTTTGTATTATGTATTTCTGTATTTTCAAATCTTTTCTATAAAAATAAAAATATATCTCTATAATAGCATGCATTAACTTTAAAATAAGAAATATGATAATTTAAAAAAACTATTATTTATGTAATTTTTTAGAAAGAGGGGAAGGGAGGGAAAAAGAGAAGGAGAGAAACATCGATCAGCTGCATCTCATACCCATCCCGACCAGGGATTGAACCAACACCTAGGCATGTGCCCTGGCTGGGAATTAAGCTGGTAACCCTTCACTTTGTGGGATGACGCCAAATTAACTGAGCCATACTGGGCAGGGCACAATAAATATTGTAAAAGATATGTTTGCCTATTAAGCAAGATCAGAAAAGAATCTAGGGTGGTGTTTTAGTTGAAATTAGTCTCTATAAAGTTAAGTATACAATAAAAACACAAAGGTTAATAAAATCGGTCTCCTTGATTTAGCACCCCTTACCCTTATGTGTACCTTTTTCTTTCTTTTTTTTTTTAAGATGAAAATGAGCGATCTCCTGCACTGATTTTCAATCATCTGCATTGTGGAAGTCCCACACAGCCTTGCCTAATTAAGCATATGCTTACTGGGATTAGCGCTGCAGAAGAGATTTACCACCTAACGAGGCCTGCTCAGCTCCCAGCGCCATCTGTGCAGTGAGCTGCGCCTACAGTGGCGAGGGACAGCGATCTGGTGATTCATTGGAACCTGGTAAAGCGTCTGCTGAGACTCCAGCAGAAAACAGGATATGGTAACTCTCTCGAGGCTTAGCCCAACTCGGCTGTGGCTTCCCTGATAGGCTCTCTAATTTCCCAAGACCTTTGGTTTTTATTGCTCTGCCGTGGTTTTTCCACACACACTCTGATTCAGACAGAATGAATTAGGTAATGAATCTGTGAGCTTGTTACTCCTCCAGGAGCCTGAGAGGAGCAGAACGCCTTGCCCAAGGTCACACCGCTACCGGGTGGCAAAATGAAAACCCCGCCCAGGGGGCAGGACTGCCCATCCAGGAGTTGAGAACGAAAGGCGAGTTCCCAACCAGAGGTAATACCACTTGTTTACCTATTAACATGTTACAAGGCCCTTTTCCATCTGTATGATCCATCTGAGGGTGGCTCAAGTTCCAACTAATCTGGTTCCACATAGAATTCACTATAAATGATTTCTAAATGTGGGCATGGTTGAAATTCACTTAAATATGGGCATTCACCTCCCTGAGACCCCTGGAGGCTGCCCTTTGCAGATGCCCCCTGCACTTGCCACTGACTAGGGTTTCTCAGTAAGGCAGCTAAGGGTTATTTGATGAAGATGATGATGATGATAATGAGTAACAAAGGCACATTGCAGAAAGTAAAAAAATAAATAAATGCAGTGGGAAGATTCTTTACACACACTCGGCCACTCAGTTTGCCTTAGATACAACTGCTGTTATCAGATTAGAGCATCTTTCCAGAGTTATATATAAATATATATTTATATGTAAGTATATATAGTTATATATGCGTATATATATTTATATATGCATATATCATTTTTCAATGGATGAAGGTATGCTATTCACACTGTTGACCTTGCTTTGTTTTCACTTGACATTCCTTGCCTATGTCCCATATTAGCATATGCTAAACAAGGCAACTATTTATGCATATTTTCAATGCCAACTATACCTAGTGCTTTAAGATCTACTTCCAAAGTCGTGATGTTCTGTGTCCGTTTATACTCAACCAAAATGTCTCTATTCATTTCATGATGATGGCTGGGAGGATTTTAACAACCAGTGCCCAGGATACATATAAACACACACACACACATAAACACGGGACACTCTCCACACACAAGTCTGGTAAACAGCCATATCGTTGAGCCACAGAACCAGCACACCAGCAGTGGAAGGGACCTGAGACGTTATAAGTTCTGACCTTTTTCCTGGTAAAAGAATTCCTTCAACATTCCTCCTGACAGTGTCACTTGACTTCTGTGTGGAAGCTGTGCAAGCATCCAGTTTCCTCCCAAACAAGCCAATCTACTGGTGGAGTCTGCACAGTCTTCTCATGTCCAGTTTGACTTCCTAGCGGTCCTTTTGGGAATCTGATGACTGCCTCCATGGCACCTTAAGTCATATCTTCAGACTGCCCTTCTCCAGGGCCTTCCACTGCTCAGGAGCACCCAGGGGCCCCTGCCTCTGCAATCCTGGGCAAGCGCCTTGCTGCCATATCGTCTGACAGAGGTGCACCCAGACCAGGGTGGGGCTGACAACAGTGGGGCGGGAGGGCCGTGGCTGGCTAGCTCAGGGCAATCTGCACGGAGTTGTGCCTAGGGACAGAGGATATTGCTTGCTCGCCTTTTTCAAATATTTCCCTACTTTCTTTGAAAACGTGCAACACAAGTTTTAGTGGCTGTATTTTCTGAGCCAAAAAGTACATGTATCAGCTACCAGGCAAATGCTTGCCTGCTCTGCAGGAAGACCATCCTATGCCTACTATGCAGAAAGGAGCAGGCACAAGCATAGGTTGGCCGGCCCCTTGGCTCACCTGTGGCCACCATTAGGCGTTGTACTGGTTCTCTGATTTGAAGTTACGATGTCAACGTAGAAAGAACTGAAGTGATGATTACCCATGTTTCTCTTTTGTTTATAGGGCTAAATAACTACCACTCCCTGAAAGTGAAAATGGTACTAATCAGTGCATGACAGATGAGACCGACCATCTACAGAAATCTCACCACCTAGCTTTAGGTGGCTTCTAAATTAGCCGCAGAGAAGACAGGAGCACACCTACGACAGACCCGCTCAGGCGACTAGTGGAAATCCTTATGCCTGGATCTCAGCAGGAAGAAAACCAGTTTTGCGCATCACTGCGGGGCTCTGTACGGCTGAAGGAAGACGTGGGGACCAGAGCTGAGAGATGTGCACACAGACCAGACGTAGGGGACTCACCTGCACCAGCACTCCTGGAGAAGCGCCCTGACCGGAGCATTCTGGTTCTGGGCTCATCAAGTGATCTCCTGACTACGGATTCGGTTTTCCAGTTCCCTGGATAAAGGAGGCCAAGGAGTACTGCCTAATTCTTAGTGTGCTGATGGAAAGAAAGGCATATTTCCCACTTAGGTTAGTCAATAGGCACATGCCTTTCTAGGTTCAACTTTATTAATCACGAGAGAGAGAGAGACTGTTCCTGAGCATCTGGCCAACCTTGAAAAATGGAAAGAAACAGTTGCTGTGACACTACCAAGACAAGACTGGCTGGTGCGATGCTGTCTGGGTGCTGGCTGTTACTCACTGTGAATGCAGCACTCCGTCCCACTCTCTGGGACCCAGTCCTAAGCTCCTAGGTAGCTCTTCAACACCTGATGCTCATTCTTTCTTTTCACCTGGCTGTTATCCTAGTCACTTTCAACATCCGTCTCAACAGCCTGGCAAATGTGCTGACTTCCGCCTCCTCAACTCCCTGGATCTTTCCTGTGCGGCACACACGCTGCCCTCATAGCTCCACTCTGCCACACTTGTCCTGAGAATGCCCTTTCTCCAACTGCCTTCTGGCCCATTCTACAACTGTCAGTAAATGGCCCTCTTTGGTGCAAACTCTGCTTCCTTGGCCACGAACATGCTATACCTTGCTGGTTCCCCTTCTAGCTATCTGACCATTTCTTTCCTCTCCCTGGCTTTCTAACACACAGTATCATTTGGGAATTACATTTAGCTCCACAAAATGGTAACCCTAGTATAGTGGCTTAACAAAATAAACCGTGTTTTTATTACATCACAAGAAGTGCAGAGGTAAACAGTCAGGGTGCAGCGGCTCCCAAAAGAAACTACTGGGGACTATGAATATTTTCACAACCCCTCTAGCAGTCGCTCCCTATTTCCACTCCAGCCCCCGGGCCTAAGTAACTACAAATCTACTTTATATCTCCACAGACATGCTTATGCTTCTCATTTCATATAATGGACTCATACAATACGTGACCCCTTGTGACTGACTTCTTTCACTTAGCATCATGTTTTCATGGTTCGTCCATGCTATAGCATTCATCAGTGGTTCGTTTCTCTTATTTGCTGTGTAATGTTCTACTGTGTGGATCTACCGTGTTTTGTCTGATCTACAGTTAATGGACATTTATGTTGTTTCCACTTTTGGCTCTTTGAATAATGCTGCTGTGTTCATTCGAGTTTTTGTGTGGACATATGTTTTCATTTCTCTTGGGTCCTCCATTAATTTTCCCTAAAATGGGGGTTAGCAAACTTTCCCAGAAAGTGACCAGACAGTAAATATTCTAGGTTTTGCGGGTCAGACCATCTCTGTAGAAACCACTGAACTCTGCCATTGCAGTGACAAAGCAGCCATAGATAATATGCAAATAAATAAACATGGCTCTGTTCCAATAAAGGTTCATGTATGGACGCTAAAATTTCAATTTCATGTACTTTTCACTTCATGAAATATTATTCTTTTAAAAAAATTTTTCCCAACCATTTGAAAGTGTAAGAATCATGATCAACTCTCAAGTCATGAAAAAAAGTGGCAGGAAAGATTTGGTCTGGAAAACCTATTTTGGATTCCTTGTTGTAAAACATCATCGTATTTATTTCTCTTAAAGCATTTATGACAAACCTTGTATCTGTTACTGATTTGCTCTGCCATTCCTCCCACAAACATGCAAACTTCATCAAATGGCAGACAGTCGACGTTTTGTTGAATAAACAAAAGTATTCTAATCTGTTTCATCGATCCCATATCAATAGGTGTTTGAGTCGTTTTTCATTTTGGGGGAGCTACAAGTGACGCTGCCAGGAGTGGTTCTGACAATCAGTATAAATATATTTAGTTTTAGTAGATTTGACAAATTCTCCTCCTAAAAAGTTGTATTAACACACATGAGTGTGCCCATCTTCCCACACCCTAGCCAACACGGGGTGTTATCTAGTGAGCAGACAAGTCACTCTCACTTCTGTTTGTTTTTAAGAAAGGGATGGGGAGTGTTTTTATTTGTGGAAGTATCAGTGATGTCACATCCCTTTCCTTAATTATTGGTCGAAGCATCTCCTGTGACTCACGGGCCGCGTGTGTGCACCTGCCACGTTTACCAGCTTTGGCATCACGGTGCTGCTGAGGCTGCGGGGAAAGGGCCAGCCGAAGCTTTCCTCATTGGCGGTGCTCCGGGACGTTTGTACAGCATCGTGAGTGTGCTCCTCGAAGCCCTCCCCTGCAAAACTCCCCAGCCTGGCGCTTCGACGGCATGCTTTCTCACTCTCTCCCATTGTTTTTGCTCTTGTTGCTAATGTGAGCTTGCCTTGTAAAAATTCATTTATTTTGAATAATTTCTATTTCCTTGAAAAAAAGTCCATTGCATTCAGATTTTTAAATTTATTAGGATACAGTAGTGAAAAACTGTTCATTGCGGTCAGATAATATAGTCAGTATAGCTTCTTCCTTCCAGTGTTTACTCAGATTTTCACTGTGGTCTATTTAGTAAGGCTTTTTCAAATATTTCAGGTGGTATCTGGCATAGGAGTGAAGAGTCAAACCATCCAGGGCTGAAGACCAGTTCCACCTCTTAGCAGTGAACCTGGGTACGTTGTTTAGTGTTCTCATATGTAGTATGGAAAATATAATGATATTGTTGTTAGTTTTAAATGACTAATAACGTGCAAAATACCAAGAGCAGTGTCAGGCACATAGTAAACACCCAGTAGATGTTAGCTTTTAACATTATCCTGTAGGTTCATTTCTTTTCAAGCATGTTTATAAAACTTTGTGGCTTTGATAACATAGAGAATTTAATCTAAAAATATTTTTTTGTTTTCTAGAGTAAGTCTTCTCTTGTTGTTTATCTAACTGGTGCTTGATGTAGTTCTTCCCGTCTTTTCTCTTTTCTTCGTGTAGCATCAATGCACAGAATTCCTGGGAGTGGGGGAGGCATATCATTCACCTTCAGACGGAACGTTCTATTCTAGCTTTTGACTTTCCCAAGATTCCTGTTTGTGGATCATCCTGAATTGTTCTCTCTCACTCTGTGCTCCCCCGACCCCCGCTTTCCCTCTCTCTCTTTCTCCTTCTCTCTCCCTGAGCAGGGTGTTAAGTGCGCTGAGAATCTGAGTGCAGAGATAGGTCCCTGACGGCGGCCTCAGAGAGGGATTGCTGCCAGGGGGAAGGGATGGGGAGTGAGCAGCCATAAAAAGGAGCCTGAACAGGCTGCCTCTGTTCCTCCCTCCTTGGCACATAACTCACCCCGTGAAGGGGGAGCTCTCTTTCTGTCTGGGCTACGCCCTCACTCTGGGACCCGAGAGTCATCCCGAAGGGTGTTTGTTCTCTGTCAGGAAAACGAGTGAGATGCCCTCCGGACTGGCCAGACCGCAGTCTTGGGAGCTCTAGTTCAGCTATACCTGCCCGTCCTTTCTTTGTCATGAAAATGGGGCCCCAGCAATACACACCCTTTTCCTTCTCTGTCCTGTTCACTGCCCCTCATCCCGTATCCATGGCAAAGTGCCCTCTAACACTGTGGAGCCGTAGTCTGAAAGACCTCCCTCACTTCATTAATTGCAACCACAGTTGCAGTCTGGGGTCCCCAAGACCACCCTTAAGTTCAATGGCTCATTAGAAGGACTCAGAACTCACTGAGTGCTGTCACACTGTCATGCTCAGAGTGAGGGATAGTTCCTTACAGCAGAAGGGTACCCATCGTGATTAGCCAAAGGAAGAGGCGCACAACACCGAGTTTAGGAGAGTTCCACCACAGACCTTCCAGTTGTCCTCCCCCAGTGAGGTGAGGGACAGTGCCCCTTTTCCCAGCAATGCTGGGTGACAATGCCCACCAGGGCAGCACACTCAGGCCCCGTGTTCAGAGTTCGCATGGGGGCTCTGTCACACGGGCATAGCTGACTGTCTCGTGACAACCCTCAGTCCCCAGCGCCCCTCCAGAGGTCTCGCTGATACCCTGGTACTCCAACCCTCCCTCCCCCAATCACATTGTTAGACTATCTGGAGTGACCCAAGGCCGGACAAACAAAAACATTCCTATCAGGCATGACATTCCAAGGGCTTTAGAGATTACGTCCCAGAAACT
>PVKM010013601.1:0-11868 GCA_004027735.1 Carollia perspicillata
GAAAAGCCAACTATGAGTTTTGCTTTGTTTTGTTTACCTGCAACTTTTCAAAGTACAGCAGAAAACAGAACAAAGACCACACTTTGAACCTGTATCAGAGTTGAATAATGTGCGGCAGTGAGTTTCCCCTGATACTTATGAGCATCCACTGTGTGCCGTAAGCAAAGTTAAATGCTATACATGCATTGTTTTATTCAATTTTCCCAACAAGTCCATAAAATAGGTCCTATTATTTTATTTCCCCATTTTGCAGGTGAAGAAACTGAGGCTCATAGGGTTGAGAAGCCTTGCCCAAGGCCACACAAATACAAATTGGAGCCAGGAGTCAATCCCCAATTTGCTTCAATTCAGAGCCCCTGCACAGTGGCAGATAGCATCAGATTATTTGGGGTTAGAATTTTCTTAAGAGTGGTAAATTATGAACCAGGTAGCAAGTATCTCCCAAACTTCATGGCTAATGGCAGCCATGATATTTCTCTAGAAGGAGGGAGCAACCTGGAAGAGTCGGAAGGGCACTCCTTCAGCCTCTCACATTTCATTTTTCAAGTACGTGCTCAGGTTTGGGGCAAGGGGTAAAATGCGGGAATAAACTCTCCCACCAAGTTTTTATGTATTTATATGCATATAAAAAGTTTGGAAACTAAATGCCCATTTATTCTCACTGCTTCTCTAGATTTTGATTGGAGCTGTCATTGCCATGGGCTCAGCCGACAGAGATGGCCGCCTACACCCAGGGGACGAGCTCGTCTATGTCGACGGGATCCCAGTGGCTGGCAAGACGCACCGCTACGTCATCGACCTCATGCACCACGCAGCCCGCAACGGGCAGGTCAACCTCACTGTGAGAAGAAAGGTGCTATGTGCAGGTATGGAACCTCGGGCAGCAGCAAGAGTTGGAGATTAGGTGGTGAGAAGCTTTTATGAGACATGCCAATACGCTTGAAACAAAATTTTAAATCAATTTCTATATTATATGATGGAAAAAACCAGCCTTGATATTCCATCTGTAAGTGATTTTGAAAGCGTGAATTTTCACCCCGTTAGTACAACTCCAGCAGTCTTTGAGGCCTGCATTTTCAAAGTAGTCATTAAAATTTTCTAGTGAAGCCTGGGGCTAATTTAAGATGTGTGCTCTTCGCTGCTTGGAACATTATAGTAGTAAAAAATATGGCTTTTGTAAATGTTCCTCCTTGTATTTACAAATCAAGAACCACAGTGTTTTGATACTATAATAAAGCAACAAGGATGGAAAATTGGCTTCCATTGTAGAGCCTAATAAAAGGTAACAATAAAACTATTATCTTGATTTACAGAAATACAGCTGTACGTCATTTTGAGAAAACACAATTCATGTAACTCCAAACTTATGAAACAGATAAATAAAGAGTAATTATTCCCTTTACAACCATTTTCCCAGCTTCCTAAAAGAATCCACCAAAGACATACTTTTAAGAGTCAGCCAGCCCTCAGAGTCCTAATATGATTCAATTTCTCTCTTCGCCATCTCAACTCCCCAAAAAGGATTTATATTTTAAGGGATATGTCTGTTACAAGCATCACGTGATTGTTTTGTAATCTGAGCATTCAAGAACATCGGGAATACAGTCCCACACCACCTGCACTTGGCTCTGGGAATCACAGGAGCAGCAGCGCCGGCAATGTTCACGTGTCGCCTTCTGCCTCTGTGGCCTGCTGGCCTTTCTGCTCAGCCCCCTGACTGATCCTCGTACAGAATGATGAATGCTAGAACTGGGGGGCAGGGGACTTAGGAACTCCACCTCCCTTGTATTACAGGTGAGAAAACTGAAACCCAGAGGTGTAGTCACTTGTGTGGTAGACCACAGACTCAGCATTGATGTGGAGACTCATATCCCTGGTCAGAGCTTATTTTATTATATACCATTTTATTATATACCCTCTACCTCCATCCCCACCCCCAGTGGATGCAAAGACATTAGGCCAATCTTTAGCAAATGTCACTGCCAACCATAAGGAGAAGGAGTCTTTCATATGTGTTATTATTACAACATATTTGAATTTTAAAAGAGGGGGCACTGGCTGGATAATCACTGGTTGTGAATGACTCAATAGGATAAAATGTTTAGTCAAACAAAAAGTCCTTTTTTATTTGAGTCTTCTAGAAACTAGATTTTGAGCAAGGGCAATCATTGAAAAGGGCAAGTCAGAAGGATTGTCAGCCCTCGCCAATAGAGACTGCCATATATCTTGTATCATACAAGGTTTTGCTAAGAAGTGTCGTTCATCTTCAGAAATTCTGGCCATACCATTTGACCCAAAGAAGTAAAACACCTTGAATTATTCTTATTCTTGGGCAAGATGCCAGAAGACAGTTTTTCTTGGTTAACATTTAACTGTCTCTTCCTACAACGTAATTTCCAATAAAAAGTTTTCCGTGCTATATGTTCTGTAGCCCAAAGATAAATTTAAAAGTTACCTGTTTTATAAGGAAATAACTTCAAAGTGCAAAACCAATGCACCAACACAATTTCATGCTCCCCTTGCTACCAGCTGATTATTGCAAATTAAATTTTGTTCTAACCAACCCAGGTTATTGGAATGTATGCCAAATGCTGCAAAAAAAAAAAAATGTGTTCTTGCACTTTGTAGTTCATGTCACTTCTGTAAAGATGCTCTTTGCTGCAGTTTTTACCAATTTCACTTATTTGGGATTTGAAGTACATTTAAAGTGCATTTAATTTTTTTAAATGTTCTACTGTGGACTGCTCATTCTCACCAGGAGAGTTTCCAAGTTAATTCAGCCCACTCTTCCTTGAAAGCTTTATCAGTGTTGAAAATGATTAAGTTCAGCAAAGGATAGGAAAGTAAATGCCTAGAAATAGTAAGAAAAGATTTTTAAAAAACAAAAGTCATAGGAAGAGAGCCTTTCCTCATAGCTGCCATTTCTCTACAGTGAGAAGGGACAACACCAAATGTGCATGGCAGTGGAGATGCCTTTTCAAGGGTTGTTGTTATCGTTATCATTATGCTTCCCTAAGTAAAGGCAGTGGGAGGTGCAGGCCTGGCTCATGATGAGATGATTGCAAGCTGACGGAAAGTGAGCAATTAGTTGTGAAGAGACAGAAGATGAGTGAGAGGAGGGACAGTGTTGCCACCTTTGTGCCAAAGGAGCAATATCATAGAGAAGGACCTGGGAAGAAGGGAGGCCGTAGAGATCACACCCATCAGCCGTCTGCTCACCATGGCTTCAGTGAATGTCCCACCACCACCTCAGAAGACATTGGACACTGGCTTCCCAGTTGATGCTCAAAACAAAAACACATCCAACATGAGAGGTACAGACTGGTGAGTCACATAGGGAAAAATTTAAATAACACAAAAACCTGCTCCAAATATCGAAATATAAAAAAGTATATCATTAAAGTTAAAATACAAAAATGGCATACGAATGTAAAGGCAGTATTTTTAATTAGGCAATGACAAACTAGATCCTTAACAATGAGAAATTGTGGAGAAAAGGAAGAAAATACACAGCAGTGCACCAAATTTTATTTGCCAGATAATTTTATTACTGATCTTGCACTTCAAATGAGTTGTGAGAGATGTTCATGTACTAGATCCAATATTTAGTTGTTTTTCCCCCAAGAATAGTAGAAGAGTGCTTTTAATGGTTACACTGAAAATGTAAATATTTATATGTTTAGTAGCTAAATTTGAGATGTTCACCCTTATGACACAATATTTTGAACATACACTATTCATAGAGAAGAGTGTCTCTAAGGAATTTCCCAAAGTGTAAATCTAGAAGCTATGTGAAAGAAAAATTTATAACCTAATCGAAACATATTAGACTCCAACTTCTGGTCAAGATAGAGAGGGATAGGTAAATGCAGCTTGCCTCCTCGCACAGCCACTACACAACAACTCCCACCCAGGATCATCAGAAAAATGAGATATACGGAAGTCCAACAACCAAGGAATTAAAGAAGTAACATTCATCCAGATGGGTAGGAGGAATGGAGATGGGGAGATGCAGAACGGGTGGTCCCACACTCATGTGAGGTGGATAAAAATCAGTAGGGATACCTCTGGAGTAAGGGACCCTAGCCCCACACCAGACTACCCAACCCAGGATTCCAGTGCCAGGAAGATAAGTCCCCATAAATTCTGGCTATAAAAACCAGTGGGGATGGGGATGGCAGACAAAACCATGGGATTCTTAGGTGTCAGCTTTTAAAGGGCCTACAATGGACTTAGGACTTATGCAGACTCACTCTGTCTGGGCTCCAGCACAGGGGCAGCAACTGGAAGGGTACCAGTGGCATATGGGAAAATACTGAAGTGTCTGGCTTCAGGGCAAGTGCTGGGAAACAGCTTCCTCCTGGACAAAACTCCAGAGGCCAGGCAGAGGCCATTGTCCCTTTTCTAAGCCCTCCCCCACACAGAACCACAGAGTGGTGAAACCATATTAGAGACTCCATCAATCTGGTTCACTCAGGTTACCCCACCCTGACAACTACCTAAGGCTGTGCCCCATCCAACTCATTGGTGTTCTTTTCTACAATAGGCCACACTACTAAGACATGGAGTCAAAGCAGCTCTACCTGACACATAGAAACAAACACAAGGAAGCTGCCAAAATGAGGAGACAAAGAAATATGACCCAAGTGAAAGAACAAAACAAAACTCCAAAAAAAGAACTAAACAAAATAGGGATAAGCAATCTACCAGATACAGAATTCAAAACACTGTTATTAGGATGCTCAAGGATCTCACTGGGTACTCCAGCAGCATAAAAAAGACCCAGGCAGAAATGAAGGTTACACTAAGTGAAAATATATAGGGAACCAACAGTGGACTGGATGAAGCCAAGAATCAAATCAATGATTTGGAACATAAGGAAGAAAAATATATTCAATCAGAATAACAAGAAAAAAAAGAATCCAAAAAAGGAGAGTAAGTTATGAAATCTCTGGGACAATTTCAAACATAGCAACATTCACATCATAGGGATGCCAGAAGGAGAAGAGAAAGAACAAGATATTGAAAACTTATTTGAAAAAAAATAATGAAAGAAAACTTCTCTAATTTGATGAAGGAAATAGACATGCAAGTCCAGGTAGCACATAGAGTCCCAAATAAGGTGGATGCAAAGAGGACCACACCAAGACACATCATAATAAAACTGCAAAAGTTAAAGAGAGAATCTTAAAAGCAGCAAAAGAAAAGCAGATAGTTACCTACAAAAGAGTTCCCATAAGACTGTCAGCTGATTTCTCAAAAGAAACTTTACAGACAAGGGAATGGCAAAAAGTAGTCAAAGTCATGAAAGGCAAGGACCTACATCCAGGATTACTCTATCTGGCAAAGCTGTCATTTAGAACGGAAGGTCATATAAAGTGCTTCCCAGAGAAGCTAAAGCTAAAGGAGTTCATCTTTACCCTGCCCTTATTATATGAAACGTTCAAGGGACTTATCTAAGAAAAACAAGATTAAAACTATGAACATTAAAATGGCAATAAATTCAAACTATCAATGACTGAATCTAAAAAGCAAACTAAGCAGAGCAGCAACAGAATCGTACATATGGAAATTATTTGGAGGGTTATCAGTTGGGAGGGAAAATAGAGAGAAATGGGAGCAAAGTGCAAGGATTAAGAAGTACAAATATGCAGTTACAGAATAGGCAGGGGGGTGTTAAGAGCAGTACAGGAAATGGAGTAGCCAAAGAACTTGTATGCATGACCCATGGTCATGAACTAAGGGGGTTTCTGCTGGAGGCAATAAGAGGTACCATGTGGAGGGGGACCAAGGGAGAAAAACTGAGACAACTGTAATAGCATGATCAATAAAATATATATTTTTTTAAAAAGCAGACAAGATAAAAGAAAAAGGACATAGTACAGTCCATCTTAAAGTCACCAACATCTTTTCTCTAACACCTAAGGGAATGTCTAATTCTTGTCCCAATGCTGAAAAAGGGAAAGTTTCCTTGGTAACTGGGTGAAAAGTTTAGATAGTGTTTCGGGAGCCAGTGAACTTCCTGTCCTGGTTACTACACTTTTTGTCAATTCAAAATGCATTCCCTTATGCTTTGTATGTGAGGATGTCACCCATTTAAATAAGTTGTCTGCCTTGGTAAACCAGGAGTGCACAGACTCAAATGCTCACAGGCAGGCCAGCCCCCAGTGCAGGGCCACAGCCTGTGGGCTGCCCCTGCTCCATCAGGCACCCTCAGGGTGCACATGCATGTCCACACCCCCTGCCCACACATCCGGGCTCTGTCCACACACAAACCCCGTCACCTCAGCCATGCTTGAGCACAGGATAGGAGCATCTGCAGTGCTGTCATCCTCCTGGGACAGTCCTGAGAAGAGGCCCAGGCACACCTTGGAAGCAGGCAAGGTCTGTTTGGCAACAGAGTCCTGGAGTCCTGGCACCCAGTGTGTGATCCAGAAGGGAAACAAGGGCTCCAGTTAGACAAGTCCCTTTGGCCCCACATTCCCCCCATTCTATGGGTAAATTAGCAAATCAGAAATTTGCGAGAGATATCAGGGAGCAGTTGGGACTGTGATGAATGCACACTGCATAGCCCATTCACTATCAAGTATTTCAAGAGAAACCAGAACACCATATTTCTATAAACTCTGCATATGTGAAAACACTCACAACTAATTTTAACAACAGATAGACTAACCCTCTGCAGGAATAAGTGGGTCTGCTGACTGTTCTACTCAAAGTGTCTCACCTGGAGGGCACAGTGACTCCTGCCTTCCCAAACGGAGACCCTCTCTGTCAGCCAGTGACGACTTCCAGTGCAACCGGTGGGGATGAAACGAAAGCTTAACCTAAGGGTTAGTTATCTGACTTGAGTAGAAAGTGACTGAATTCTGTACACTCATTTGCATGTGAGACAATAGGATAAGGCAGGAATGCTGAAGTTAGTGAACTTTTTTAAATGCACGTGGAATTTAGTTACTTTGTGACACTTTACTGTATTATTCGAAGACAATGATGTTCAGGTCTTACACCAAGAAGGGTTGTTGGAGAAAAGAGAGTCTCATTCGGACGCAGAGCCAGCTGAGCAGAAAAATTATGTCGAGTCAATCCCTCCAAGTCAATCATTGGAAGTCCTCTCAACAACCCGCTTTTGAATGTGTTCCTATTGTTAAAGATAAAGAACTTTGTTCTAGAGATTGAAAGAGAAATCCAAAAGTAATAGAAAAGTGTCCTGTTAATGTATTTAACTTAGTTCATATTGACTTTGTCTGTGATTGTCTTTCTCTCTAGAACTCGTGGCATAGCCACTCCCGGCCATTTATTGCAAAGACATAAATTTTCTTTGTAGTCACTTTACTGACAGCCCCCGCTCTCAACCCCCTTAACTCTGACAGCCAGAAAATGAGATCTCTCTTGTCACTGCCTATGACATTTAGTTACTGATTTGGTCCAATAACTCGGGGAGATTTTCAATTTAATGTTGCAGCATAATAATTGTTTGTTTTTCTTCTTCCTGACTATCTCTGATCACTTTATTTCCAGCTCACAGGAGGGCTGATAAAAGACATGTGCTTCGCCAAGACAATAACAGCATGTCTTTGGGTGACGTTTTCTAGCAGAGAGGCTACATTTTTCAGGCAGTTTTAATTCTGGTAGAAAAGAGGAAAAGGCTTTGACACTGACATTTGTCTTTTTATGACCTAAGTACATTTCCTACAGATAAAAAGAACCTGTTTTCTTTTATTGAAACCTGATTAATTAAATCTTAACCAAAAAATCAAATTTATCAATGATCTTATTTAGTAATTATAAACAAAAAAATAAATGCATTTTTGTAAGGCCATTTTTAATCTGGTCATGTAAATAAATGCCCCTCCCCTTTCCTCAGCTGTCAGTGTAACAGAACCTTTCTTGCAGTCTGTTCTTTCTCTTTCTCCCTGAATTGCAGCTTGTAAACTTAAGAGCCTCATTGGAACTTTTGCTTATTATTTTAACTTGCTGTACGAGACACCGTCCAGACTTCTAAACAGAAGAACCTATCTAGAGACCGTCCTTCCCCCAAAATTATTAATTGTGATTCTTTTCCATCTTATTATTTCTCTGTTCCATATCTTCTTTTGAGTACACTAATTAGTTGTAAGATGGAGATGAAGTAGTGTTATTTCTAATTACAGCATTCTGAGTGCCCACTTCAGCTCTTTTAATCAAGATACCATAACCTGGGTATTAAATTAAAATGACAACATTCTTTCTGGATGACAGATCAACTTTCATTTTAAAAACTAGCTCCCGTTGGCTGCCAGCTTTCCATCCTTTCTCTCTGTGAGTAGGCTTGCTTCCTCATGGAAGTAGTGATTTGGTTTGTCTCTTTGAAAATAAAGTGTATTTTTTAATAATACAGAATGTGGATGAACAAGGCCTCCAATACCTCCCTTAATAATTCCAAATTCATTGTTCCTTATCCTGATAACACTGTTAGATCTTAGAGTGAGCAAGCTGCTTTAAGAAGGATGTTTCCTATCTACACGAAAGTAAATTAACATGTCTAGGCTAACAGAATTAAATAAAACCAAGGCTCTTTAGTAAAATTGTGAGGGGCCACTTTACATGGACATCCCCTGGGCTGTCAGCCCCAGTGCCAAGATTCTGCGGCAGCATTTCTGAAAGTGGGCCTTAAAATCTCACCCAGATTCCTGTGTCCGATTTCCCCTAGATCTACTGAAAAACAATGCTCCATGTGTGGACTCTAAAGATGCATATTTTTTACAAGCTCTTTAAGTAATTCTTTTGCACAGGACCATTTAAGATTCTGTCCACTCGTTTCATGACCTTCTTTGATCATTTGTTTTTATGCAACTGAGAAGCTCGATATCTATAATGAGAGATTGTCCTAGGGGGCTGCCGTCTTACTTAGCAAGAAGAACATACAAACAGGTAGCAGCACATGGGAAGTTGATGAGGGTTTTTACCTGTGTTTGCCATGAAAGGTGGGAAAGGAGCCAAACCCTTTACAGCTGGGTTTGAGGCTCTGCACATCAGGGGAGAATAGACACTGGTCTTATAACAGTACCAGTGTCTAGACCAGGGCCTAGTACACAGTGGGCACCCATCAAGATCTTGTTAAGTAACCCAGTGCCTGTATACGATGTTGCTCCAGGGGAGCCCTGCCCGGAGAACGGGAGGAGTCCAGGCTCCGTATCAACCCACCACAGCTCTCCACGCAGTGACTACGCAACCTACACGAACAGCAACCACGCTGCCCCCAGTGGCAATGCCTCTCCCCCTGAGGGCTTCGCCTCCCAGAGCCTGCAGACCAGTGACGTGGTCATTCACCGAAAGGAGAATGAAGGCTTTGGCTTTGTCATCATCAGCTCCCTGAACAGGCCTGAGTCGGGATCCACTATAAGTAAGTGACAGCTTCGCCTGCCCTTGAATAAGAGGTCTTGTTTTATTTCGTTCTGGTGGTAGGGACAGTGGCAAGCAGATTGGAGGACCCGTGTCAGCATACCATGGAGCCTGAAAGTCACAGGCTGTGTGCACAAAGAATGCATCCTTGACACTTGATTAGCCAAATGTTGCCGACCTTTGGTTCAGGAGGAATGCGAGACCACAACCCAACACCCCCACAGAAACTCCTCATTTATTTTAAACTGGAAGGAAAATAAAGCAGAGTGAGGTGGCAGTGTGGGTGTGAGGGGAGGGGTGCTCCTATGCGATAGAATGAAACCATGCCTGCAGAGGATCTGGGGAAAGCAGTCTAAGCAGCATTGTTGAGGTGGGAAGGAGCTCAGCATTGGAGAAGTACACAAACGCCTGCTGCGGCTGTGGCAGAGTGCACAGGGAGCCCGGCGTGAGGCCAGAGGACTGGGCAGCAGCCGGGTCGCACGGGGCTTCATGTGCCCATGAGAAGAAGCCTGGATTCTGGGCTAAATCCATTGGAACCACTGGAGGGTTTTAATCAGTCGACGAAAATCTAACTTGCATTTTTAAAAGAAAAGCCCTGCTGCTTGTGGAAAATGAAATTGTGGGAAGGGAGCAAGAGTGGAAATACAAGCCAGTTAGGAGCCATTAAAACAGACCTGTGGGGCCAGAGACAGTGGAGCCTTCCCCTCTGGTAGTAGCAGTGCGTAGGGCAGAAGAAGAGGACTTTACCTCCTGGGCCTCCTCCAAATCTAAGGTTCCGTGCCTCTGCACCACAGGTGACAGTCAGAGGTCAGGTTTTTCTCCCAGTGAGTCACCTCTGTTGATGCACAGGCTTCTTCGAAGGCTTTCCCTCCAGCAGTACCATCCCAGAAATCACTCGGCAGCCAGCAGGCCGACGGGACGGGCGACAGGAACACTCATTCATTTTTCACACTGAAGTCATTTAGCCTAAAGTGCTGTGGACAGAAACACCAGAATAGAGAGCATTAAGAGAAAAAGTAATTGAGTCATGTGGTTCTAAAATTCTTATAAACCATGGTTGTTTCCAGCATGTGGTTGGGGGAGGGAGGTGTGTTTGTCAAACAATATGCAAGAAATCAAATTATCAGAAGGAATGAGAACTTTCTGTGATTAACATAATGTTATCGAAACACCACCAGAACTAAATGGAGAGAAGTGCCCTGATTAGTTTTAGCTTTGACAAATTCAAGAGTGAAAACTACAGAAATGTTACACATCGGTGAAAACGTACCGAAACTAAATTACATCCATCTGAAAGTACAGTTTCATTTCTCTTTTTCTTCATGATAAGCTGAAGCAATAAATTCAACCTTTAAGTGTAGAGCAAAAGCAGAAATCTGTCAGTAGGACGGATTCACCAAGATTAAAAGGGCACAAGACCAAAGATTTTCGTAAATTATAGAAACAGTCTTCCAATAATTTACGCTGGGAGAAAATGTTCACCAGGAGTCTTTGCAACCATCCTAGTCATTCGAGTCATTTACTGGGAAAGGGTACCTAAAGAGGTGGAATAAAAATAAAAAGTCTACTGCCACAGTGAAAGTGTTAAGCATGTAATGTTTATGGTCTCAGCTTGAGTTGAAGTGCAACAACATTATCACTAACTGTGTAAGGGAGTGTGTGTGTGTGTGCACGTGCACTTACTGCACAAAGAAACCACAAACGCGTGTTCTATTGCACACAAAACTCATGCACAGGTAGAGTTGGAAAGCAACAGGTGCAAATGCTTACAATTAACAGGTGACTTTTTTCCTCTGGCCAAGGGATAATAAACCTCAAAAGAGTAGTTCTACCCATTTTCAGAGTGGCATTATTTCACATCGCCCTGAGGAGTGGAAATGTATTCTGGAGTTCATACTGCCTCCTGGCTTCTTTTTTCAGATATTTATTTCTTCTCCATTTAAAGCGTTTGAAACGCAGGTCGCCCCATTTTCTGTGGGAAGAGCAGCTGCTAAACTGCTGGCGTGCAGCGTTCACAGTTCATAATTTGCAACGTGCGCCTAAAAGGCCCCTGGACCTGAGGCTGTTTCATACTTCTGCAATAATTTCGATCTTGTCATTTTGAAGAGACGTGCTAAGTGCCTCATGAATGGCAAAGAGCCTTCTTTTTACCACATACCCATCGTCACACTATCCAGGGCTCTGTGACACCGGGAGAGGGTGACCCTATCGGGTTCTCAATAGTCACAATCATTCCTGGGGTTTGTGTCATTTTTCTCTTCGTGTCTTTCCGGAGGCCAGGGATCTTGAACACATCCGTGGTTTTTCTCATGGCTGCTGAAGCCTCTCCGTTGGCAGACAGAGTGCTGTTATGCCTTCGGTGGGCACACCAGCAGCTTCAGGCCAGGGAGTGGTCAGTTAACAGCCCAGGTGCTATAGTCGGACTGCCTGGATTTGAAACCTGGCTCATCATCCACCAGCTGTGTGACCTTGAGGAAGATACAT
>PVKM010013601.1:11968-30169 GCA_004027735.1 Carollia perspicillata
CTCCCCAGAATTCACTAGATAATCAATTAGGAAAGTCAAGGGAAACATCAAAATTTAGGATCAGAGCTGTCCTATTAGAATGTCCCTGCAAATGTGACACCTTTATGGAATGTATATCAGAGGAGAGAGGAGAGATGAAGAACTCAAATGTAAATTTCCCCACCCTGCACACTCACACTTTCTTCAGCCCAGAGACAGCTTTGCCGGTGATGCCGGAGGTCTAATCAACTGAGAAACTGGAAGGTGAGACTTCTGGTTTACTATTGCCTGACATTTAGTAAGGCTCTTTACCAAAGCCTCCCATTTTTTTCAAAATATTATTTTTCCAAAAAATAAATAAGAAATTTCCTTTATATCAATAAAATAATTAAACAGCATACTGCCTTCCAAAGCCAGTGACTCAGGAGGCCAAGTATTGTCTAGGAGCAAACAGGTCTTAGAAGATTTCTATCTGAGGTACAGGAATATCCTTCTTGATTTAAAGTGAGAATAGACAAGCTTCCTGAGTGTTTTCATCCCATTATCCAAACTTAAGTATTTTTTTCCAAACCTTAAATTGAACCCACAGGAAAACAAAGTGGTTTGCAGAATGGAGCCTAGAATAAGAGTAAACTGTAAGAGGAAATTACATTTTAAATTCTTAAAAAGATTCGAATGAGGATTTACAAACGAAGATGTTCATTGCCATATTATTGGCAAGCAGAATATTGGAAACAATCTTAGAAGCTTCTCAAAACCTAGAACCTTTGGTATATTTAGGAAGTTATTGTTGCTCTCACTGGGGTCTGTAGACACTGGATACAAGACTCAGCCCTCTGACGTCAAGTGAATGAATGCTTGCTCTATGAAAATGTCCCTGTGGCCATGTGCAGTGGGGGTGACAGGTTGGTGTTTTGGGCCTCCTCAGCTCAAGGTGAGTCCAAATGTCCAGGTTTTATTGCACAGGTGTAACCTAGACCTTACAGGTGCTTACTGCTCTCCCCCACCCCCCAAACCTGCTTTCCCACCAGAGTTCCCAAGAAAAGCTTTAGCACAGATGATGAAATAGAAATTACCCTTAGTCACCTGCTTTCCCATAATGTGTCAGAAAGGATATGCTGAAAGTTATGGGGCAGATGTATGTGGGCAGCTTGGACACCAGTGGTGGAGGCTGGCAGCCAGTTGAGGGAATTTGTAAACTTGGATGCAGGCCCCTAACAAGCTGTGAGGTAGAACATATTCAGGACAGCAGCCACAGCAGCAGCCTGAGCAGTCACCAGTCTGGCGACGATCACTTCAGCCCTTCCTTCCTTCATTCCTATTGTCCCGACAGCACCGACTCAGTTTTCTGTGTCTTGATTACAAACACATCACTGGCAGCATGCTGCTGGCTTCTGAACAATTCTTCAGCTCTGTGCTGGTGCTGGAAATCTTCATTTCCATGTGTGTGTTTCTTTGGCAAAGGTTGGAGTCCAGGCTTGGTCATTGCTGGTTTTCAGTAAGGCCCATTGCAATCCAGTCGGTGTTCTAGAAAAGAGTTCATCATCTTTGGTAAAATGCCCTTATGACTTTCTCAAAATTCTTGATGATGTCCATGGGCTCTGGAGGTTGAAGATTATTCTAGAGATTCAGAAGCATATCTAGCAGGTCTTTTATGACATTTTAAGAAAGGATAAAATAGCCCTGGCTGGGCCACTTAGTTAGTTGGAGCATAATCCCATGCACCAAAATTTTGTGGGTTTGATCCCCAGTCGGGGCTCATATGAGAGGGAACAAATTCATAATTATTTCTCTGTCTCTCTCCCTTTCTTTCTCTCTACAGTCAATTCCATAAACATATCCTCTGGTGGAGATTTTTAAAAAGTTTGAAATAAAACTGAACCAGAGGAGAAGCAGATTGAGATTTTTCCCACCAAAACTCAAAGCCAATGTTTCTATAATTTTGCCCTATTACAAGGAAATTTAAACTAAATAAAAGTACATTGAACAATGAGCCCAAGCCTCACTCCCACTTATCCACTGACTATGGGTCCCTAAGCAAGTCGCTTGGCCTTCCTGTGCCCCTTCCTCATCTAAAATGTAAGGGCAGATGGCCTGAACGGGCTCCTCCAGCTCTAAATTATCATAGGTCACGAATCAGCATGGAAAATAACCTATTAGTTTAGTTTTGTCTGTGTATTGAAAGCTTTGAGTAAGTTTGAGACCTGGGTTATAGTTTTTCATTGGCTTAAACTTGTATTACCTTCAGTTTTGATTTTATTTTGAAGGTAGCTCCTAACACTTTCAACTCTTTTGTTCATCTTAAACTCTGTCAAGAAGTGATATGAAACAGGCACTTAGCTACACTAAACCAGCTCCACTTTTAAGGCAATTTAAGGCGGTGTTTTCTTCCTTCTGTCGCTTCCTGGCACACCTGTAAAACTATAGCATTTTTATAACACAAAGAAATAAGACAAATGATGCTACTGGAGGCAAAAAGGCAACTTCCCCAGCAGGTTCCACCCCGAAGCCTCACCTGACCCACCTCAGGGTGCAATTGCAGCCTTGGCACACCTGTAACCTTAGGGTACACTTCTTTTAATGGCCCGTAGTTATAGAGTCTTGCCCTAAAGTGAACCCTCTGAATATCAGCAACCATTAAGCACTTCATTTTATATTTTATCATTTGGGGTTATGGCAGTGGATTTTCCTCAAGCCTTCCTATTGAGATTTATTCATTGATCACCTTGAAAACACAGGTAATTGGTGCAATTGGAGCTGATGCTGGGAGCTTGACCTTTTCTAGCTCACTGTAAACTCTGACCTCTCAGTGCTCCATCCCCAAAAATCATTGCTGGAAAGTTACTTAAGTCATGTCAGTGCAGCCAAACGTGAGAATTGCGAAGTGAGTCTCATTGATTTCTCTGGTTCTCCGTGGTTTTCAAAAGCAAGTTTCCTTTCAGAGTTCTTAACCAGCTTTGTAACATATATCCCCTTATTCCTTAAGTGAATCTCTGCTTTGGATTCCTTCAAGGACACAGTGCTCTGAGCTAGCTTTATGCTGAGAATAGCAGCTCATTCAAGAGGCATGATACTATCACCACACGGGTACTGTGAGTGCTTTTATAACAGAAGACATAGGGGAGGGAGCAGGGGACTCTATATAAAATGCCAGCTTTCCCCCAAATATTTGGCTTCTAAATATAACTCACAAAACCATGAAGTAAGCAAATGTCTTCATAATCTTTTGGTTAGTCAGTGTATACAAAGAGGTAAGACTGTGTTCATAGTCTGCACTGACATACATGTGTTTTAAATCAAATCAATCTTTTCACATTCACGAGCGTGACTCAGTTTCTGCCTCAGGAGGCAGTAGGGTGCTAGGGTAGGAGTGGAGTGCAGTTGTTAATGGGGCAAAGTGCATCAAGGAAGGCAGACTTTTCTATGTACCATTCAGTACAATTCAATCTTCTGATAACAAGTCCTTAATCATAAGACCCCTGATAAAAATATCTACAGGGTAAAAGCTCAAACAGGCCTCTCTTGTATATTCATGGCCCTAGCTCATCTAGACACAACCACTGTTTACCGTCAGCCCCTTCCAGCTCTACCGACCAGAGCTGGGTTTGTCACTTATCCCCGAAGACAACTTTTGCTCCACGGTTCCAGGATCCACAT
Source organism: Carollia perspicillata (assembly GCA_004027735.1). Lineage (NCBI taxonomy): Eukaryota > Metazoa > Chordata > Mammalia > Chiroptera > Phyllostomidae > Carollia > Carollia perspicillata. The sequence goes on from PVKM010013601.1 coordinate 15,605, forward strand.
TTTGCCTTCTGCCATTTGGAATGTCTCCTCTTATCTAATAATAAATTTTATCAAGCTTTCTCCTAGGCACTGTGCTAAGAATCTTACCTTGTATTTAATTTTCCCAGCAGCCCCGTGAGGTAAAGACTACTGCCTAGATGGTAAACAGCTCTCACAAGCAGCTCAAAAATCTCAGTCTCTTTGACCCTCACTGTCTCCTCCAACTGTTTTCATTAACTCTTATATGGAACTCTTGTCTGCAAGCCCAGTAATTGTTGACTGCTCCCTGGCTTCCCATCTGTTATTATGGCTGTTATTACAATCTATTATTGTCATTTTACTTTTCATGTCTTTATATTTTGTGTCCCCTAATAAATTATAAAATCCTCAAGGGCAAGAAACAACGACATTTCTTTGAATCCCTCACAGTTCCTGGTAGCATATTTTCAAGGATTTGTTGCATGATTTATGTTGGTGGGGTAGGATTGGGTCCTCAGACAGTGATCCGGCACTGTCCTCAGGAAAGCGAAAGTGTGAATATGCTCTGCTCTAACTTTCCCTGCCCCTGAGCCCAGCTGTTTCATCCCTCAAAGGCAGCAAGATGTATCTCTGAGAGTGGGCAGTGCAGCGGAGGATCACTTAGGGCAGCAGTTTCAACTTTTTTCTCTCATGACCCACATAAACTTATTACTAAAATGCTGTGGCATACCAAAATATATAATATATTTTTGCTGATATTTGTATAGAAGGATTTCTGGTACCAAGAATTAACCAATGAATTGTAACCTCATTATATGTCACCATTAAGATGCAACTCTATTATATGACCTATATATTTATGGTTCAAGACAAGGCATTCACACCTGGTCAGCTGTTGTGTTGGCTGTTGCCATTTTTATTTGACAATCTAAGGGAAAAGAGGTCAGTGACCCTAACTAAATCGTCAGGTATTGCATGTTTTAAACTTCTTGCAGCACACCAGTGTGCCGTGGCCCAGCGGTCGAAAGTCGTTGACTTAGGGGGAGGAATTGTGTGCAAGCTGGTCTTTGCCCAGCATGTGAAATTGCACTATAATGAAGTGGAGCTGGAACAATATCCCAGAATACAGACTTCTCATCAGTTCTCAGCCTGAGTAAATGCTTCAATAGCCAATTCAGGGCCTACTGAAGCCTTAGATGAGAGCACCCTCTAAGAAATCAGGCTTAGGGTGGCCATCTCTGTGCCTCTGGGAAGCCCCAGAAGTCAGAAGCATCTGGTTTGCAAAGGCCTGGTCCTCAGCCGGCTCTCTGATTCCCCTCATCCTGGCACCGACTGTTCCTGGACTCGCCATCCATCTGTGTGAGCACCACCTCAGCGATAATTACATCGTCCTAAACAGGAGAGTTTGGATGGCATCCCAAGCTCCTTAAAAAAAAAAAAAAGAATATTACTCCAAATTCTTTTCACAACCCTCATTAACAAAGTGATGCCTTTCAGTTCCAAGTGAACAACTTCTGAATCATATTACTTCCTTATAAGAGCATACCCAACTGAATCCAGGGTGAACAGGATCTGTTGATTAAATTTCATTTATTTTCAATCCTGAGCATGACCAGTTTTGTTCCCAAATTTAAACCTGGATGCCTAGGTCCTACCTGTAAGTGGACAAAGAAGAAAAGATGGTGCATCAAAATCCGAGTGCTCTGATACCTGAACTTTGAAGCCTCTATTAAAATGGAAAAGCACATGGAAACATTTTATTCTCTTACCATCAACGGATTTAAAGATCGTTAAATTGTAAAAATAAGTCCACAGAGAAGCACCATCATTCTTATTTATTCTCATGAAGGGGAGCAATGTAACCTATCGAAGAAATCTGTGATTGCTCACAGTATGTTTTTTAAAAAAGTCTAGACTATTTTTCTTATTGTTTGAATGGAGCTCATAAATCATGACTTTTTCTCACTAGGGAATCATTTTTCAGGAGGATTTTCATTATTGTGTTCAAAGACTCTCCAGGCAGCAGCAGGTGAATGTGTAGATGTCTTCTTACCTTCAGCTATTCAGCTGTCTTACTTAAAAGCTCGTAAGTGGGTGATCAGTGGCTATTCCCTCCAGGCTTGTGTCCTGCAGCTTCTTGTTATTCTGTGGACAGCACGGGGGAGTGCAGCTCGAAGACAGCAAGACTTTACGGGCAGGATCACCCTTTACCAGTGGAAAATGCCCATTGCTCTCCCAGGGGGTTCAAACAAACTCCAAGCCTGCAGGTCCCTCTTGCAGAAGACACATTATCTTTATAATCTCTTCAGGGCCTCAAGTTGGATTTAATTCTCTGTAATTTTATTTTTCTTCTTGTTTCCCAACAACCAGCCACATAAGAAAAGCTGTTTCCATATGTACAACCACTTTAAAAGCATGTTGTTAAGTGAACACAGTCATGTTATTTATCACCATTTTTCAGCTATCTTGAAAGAGTGCTATTAGGGAACATTTTTCCCACCTGGAGTCGGGTAAGTTGAATTTCTTTTTGAGCCCTGGCTTTCACCAAGGACTCAGGGAGGAACTCTACCCCATCCTGCCACATCAAATCCTGGTAAAAGCTCTTTTTATTTGTTCATTTGACTGCCAATAATTTTGAAGTTTAAGGTGGATTGTTTTCCCAGCCAAACTATTGCCAGTATATGGTGGGAATTATTTCTACAGGTCAATCAGTCAGCCTTTCCTAGTGATGCTCACTAGGCATTCCTAAAATATATACAGTGTCAAAAAACGTTAACTAACTAGTGGGGCCTGCTATTGGCATTTTCATTTTCCAGTTGGGTTTCCTCCAGGTCTTATTTTTGTAAGTGAGGCAAAGGTTTGCTCCGCAAATGTGCCCAGATGTTGGGCAGCTGATGAACCCATCTGCTTTCAAGAGCGAACTGCCCAAAACCTTCTGTTCGGAAACTGTTCATCATAAACATGTATATTTATGGATTCATTGTGAAAGAGGATCTTTCGGTACCCAAGAAAGAGCACATAGTTCAACAGGGTCTGCCCTGTGGCTATCCAGCACAGGGCAGTTGAGATAACATGAGATGGAAGAACATTCTGACGTAGAAATCTTCATTCAAATGTTTGGGGTTTTTTACTAGATAAACAGCAAGATGAAAATTTGCTCACATTCCCGTAGGCATTTGATGAAATTCAAACACAGTAAAACCTGGTGGCCACGTGCTCAAGTTCATTCAGACTTCTAAGACAGAATGCTACTTGGTGGCTTTTTAAAAAAATTCGGAAACTTCTTTTTCATTGTTCTGGAGTCTGGGAAGTCCAAGATCAAGGTACTGATGTCTGGTGAGGGCCAGCTTCCTGGTTCATAGTTCTCACTGCCTCTCCCAGGGGTCCTCTTTAATAAGGGCACTAACCCCATTCATGAATACTCCACCTGCATGACCTAATCACTTCCCAAGGCCGCACCTCCTAACACCATCACCTTAAGGATTTGGTTTCAACTGATAAATTTGGGGAGGACACAGCGTTCGTTCTATAGCACCAAGTTAACCCCTGACCTTGATGCTCCCTGGTGCTAAGTGGCAAAGAAGCCTGACAGGTGTGGCTCTCAGCTCCAATCAGTTTGCATGATCCCAAGCTTTAAGTACCTAAGTTCACACTGTAGCTGAATTTCTGCACAACTACATTTTCGCTCTTGAGAAACTAAGGCAAGCTGTTACCCAAATATGCTTCCCAGATATAAAACTTGAATAAAACAGGCCCTTGCCATTGCTGTTGCTAATGCCTTCATTGAGGTTCTAGAGCTTTCTGCAATGATAGCAATGCTCTTTTCTAAACTGTACAGTACCGTAGCCACTAGCCACACGTGACTATGGGTCACTTGAAATAAGGCTAGTGTGGCTGAAGAATTAAATTTTTAATTGCCTTTTGTTTCACTTCATTTAAATAACCATGTGTGGTTAGTAGCAACCATGTTCCACTGCATAGCTCTGGAGCATTGCAGTTGCCTTGAAGTGCCCACCCTGCCCCCATCCTTCTTCCCACCTCTTACCCTTCAGTCCACCCTTCATCTGCCACCAGGGTACTCTTTCTAAAACAACCAACCAATGATATCCCTTAACTTTCCTGATTCACAAATGACTTCTCATTTGGCACAGCCAAAGGCCTCTCATGGTCTGTCCCTTGCTACCTTCACCCCAGGTCTGTTTGTGCTCATTGCACTCTCACACTCACAACACAGACTCACAAGATTCTGCTAATCCACAACTCTGCACCTTTGCAAGTCACAGCACCTGAGACTGTGATGCCTTCCCCGTCCTTACTGCCCCCAACCCTACAAACTCTGGTCCATCTTTTTAAATGCAGGCTAGGCAGCATATCATCTCTGAAGCTTTCCCAGACCCCTTCCATGCTCCCCTCCCACCCCTCTTCTACTCATTGAGCATCAGTTCTTTTTGACTTGCCCCTATGTATTTCCATCCAAAACCTCTTCTTCATCAACCTCTGCCTTTTCACTTTTTCTCCCATTTTGAAGGCTTAATTACCTATAGTAAATGCTACCTTTTTGGTCTATAGCCTGGCAGTGTTGACAAATGTGTTTAATTATGTAACAACAAAGTCAGCCCTTCCAGGCACCCCCCAGCCCTCGCAACCATGGGCTCTGCTTTCTGTTCTATAGTTTTGCCTTGTCCTATAGAAACAGAATTACACAGTATGTAGCCCTTTGAGTCTACCTTCTTCCACTTAGCATAATGCATTTAGATTTATCCATGTCATTTCATGTGTCAGTATTCAGTTTCTTCTTAATTGCTGAATAGTATTCCACCATGTGGTTGCAGCATAATTTGTTCATTCGCTCCCTAATTGAAGAATGTTCAGGTTGTTTCCTCTTTTTGATGATTATGAATATAGTTTCTATAAACCTTTTCAAATAGGTTTTTGTGCGAGAATAGGTTCCTATTTCACTTGAGTATAGACCTGGAAGTGGGGTTGCTGGTTCATAGGGTACCAGTCTCTATGGCACCATTCTGCATCTCCATGGATGAGGATCCCAGATGCTCCACACCCTTAAAGGATTTGTTATTTTGAGGCATTGCTGTTGTTGTTTGAGTTTAGCATTCTAAGAGGCATCTAGTGGTATCTCACTTTGGTTTTAATTTGCATTTCTTCCCTGAATACTAATATGTTGAGGATATTTTCCTGTGCTTTTTTATTATCCTTATATTTTCTTTGGTGAAGTGCTTTTACACTTTTGGTCTCTTCCCTCTAGAGTGTAATTGGTATTTCACTTTGAACAACGAAATACACTTTGAGGCTCTTCAACTCTCCTCTTCTCATTTTTCATTTGAGAGTAATAAAAATCATCTTATGAAGATGACCTCAGGTGAAACTATTATAGATATATATGTCTGCTCAGTAAAAATGGAAACATATGCTTACTATGCTTTCAAGTACAAAGGATGAGAGAAAATACATATGAACAGAAATTCCAAATAAAGTTAAAGCATGCAATATTTGGATAAAAAAGATAAGGGGAGAAAAACTATATACAGTGATGTTCTCACTTTTCAAGTAGGGAAACTCTGACATGATCTATTTGGCCATTCAGAGGTCACATTGCAAGCCATTTTCAGAGTTAATATGTGATCACGATCTTATAGCTCCTGAACACTGTGCTTCAGGCCTTTTCATATTTAGTTTTATCCAGTCATGCAAAATGTGCATTATTTCAAGTCAAAACATGATATACCCTGTTAGTGGAACTCTGGCTTCTGGGAGAAAATGAAGAACCAATAAATATTCATGTAGTCTGCAGGATAACACACTGAAAAGGACAGCTGGCTCGGAAGGGATCATTTGCCTAGGTTAGTATCTGTTTTCATTTAGATTAAGAAAATATTGCAAGAAGTTATTATCTACCAGAGGGCTTAGGGGGATACAATGGAAAGCTGATATTGCACCTGATGGCTTTTGACATTTACCTATTATAACAGGGAAACTGTGTGAAGTTAGCCAAGTGACTTTTTACAAAACACAATTTTAGAAGCTGTAAAAAGGGAAAAGAAGATGGCAGAGATGGAATCCACTGCATCTGTAAAAATGGGAAACATGACTTGTCAGCAGCACCTGTTTATAACTATCCGCCATTTCTACGGGTCCTGCTGAGAAATTACCAAGTGCCAAGTCTCAAAAATCCATTGAGAGATATGGAGGAAAGAAAGTAATGTGGTTTTATTGAGCATTGTATCCCAATACCTGGCACAGATGCAATATAATTTTATAGCCTGTTTCTTAACTCTTGAAATCGGTTGACTATCATATGTATATCTGTCAAGGCTACAGGAGATAAAACTTAAAAGTTCACATATATAAATTATTGATCATTTTTTACCAGCAGATTCTAAATCCTAACTGGTACACCAAAATATTAATTTTAACAGCGAATTTAAATTTACAAAAGATATTTTCAATTTCTAGTTACTGGTGGTAAAATGAAAACATCCTTATTTCCTCCCATTCTTTCACAACAATAAAATGGTGGTTAATGAAGAAGAAGGGAATGGGCATAAATAGGAAGATACTTTAAAGACAAAAACGTGGCAGCTCATTTTGCAGGACAGATAGCTATTGACTCAAGCTGACAAGTTGAGAAATAGCCATAAGAGAATATAATTCAAAAATGTGAAGAAGAAATCACTAAAAGATTTTAAATGTTTGACTTTGGTCACAGAACTAGAGAGGATGGGGAGAATTAGAAGGCTTGGGTTTTTCATTATAAGCATTTTGATTGTCTTTTATTTTTTAACTTGTGCATATATTATTTCAATTCAATTGTTTTATTTAGAAAAAACTTCCAATCACTAGAAGATAGGAGAAGATTTCCCATTACTATTATTCTGTGTGCTTTGACCCTTTCATATCATGACAGGAATTTTGAAATTTTTATACAGTTTTCTTATTTTGTAGGATAATCCAGTAATAATCTGATGAGCCTTCAGTACTAAATTATTAATAAATTATTAATCAGAGAAACCTCTTGTTCAGCAACTGAATTTGTCGTTATCGGAGTGAGCCACTGGCCCTCTAGTAGGTAGATTTGCAGGTTTGGGTTGGAAGTGCGGCACCTCGCCTCAGCCCCATGACGGTTTTGTTGCTGCTGCTGCTGTTTGAGGCCCTCTCCAAACCTCACCTTGCATCTCCTTGTCCAGATGTCTGTCAGGCGTCAGAAGTTTATCACAGAGAAAGCCTGATTGTCTTCCAGACCTCACTCAGAAATGTAGGGATTCACTTTCAAGGTTTTGTTTTTTGTTTTTCTTTTGGCTTTTGGTTTTAAATTTTTGATGCAAATTTCTAAGAAGACAATAATATTTGGTTCCTTAAAAATGTTAAATGTGAGATTTTATTTTTATTATTTTTAGAAATAATACATCAATGTTGTATATGTGTTACATATAATATGTCTGTGTCATACACATTAACATATGCACACATGTGCTGTGACTATGAAAAGAAGGAAAACAACTCGTTTTTCTGCTCTGCAGAGAAGTTACACTTTGTTATATTTTAATATCAACAACTCTACTTTTTCATTATTTCTGAATCAGCTTGCTATTTGGTTATTTGTAAAGAAAACTTGCTAAAAGCTATTCAATTGCAGTCACTAAAATTACTCAAGTTGAACAACACATAATTTCACCTTCTACTCCATGACCGGAGAATCCTGATTTTACTGAGTGCTGCAAATGGGTATCCTTTTCAGAGTCTTTGGGGGAAGTGCAAAAAATGCTGAATAGGATTGACATTTTACTTAATGGGACCAGATTTTCCATAGCAACTTTCAGACCAAAACAAATTAAAAAAAAAAAAAAACAGAACTTCCCAGCTACCTGGAAATTAGCGAGGTAAAAGGTGATGTCTTGGGGTGTACAATAAAAGGAGAAGTATCTCTGCAGAAGATAAAGCCTTATGTATCCAGAAACTGAGTGTCTAGGAACTATTACTCCATTCTCATGCTCCAGCTCTCCACACCCACACATGTACCCTTCTAGCCAACTACGGACTAGAAGATCGCTACTCTTCTGAAGTTTGTTTGGTTCCTGCCCCTCTAACGTCTAGACATTTTGTCACATCATGAGGGAATTATCATGTCGAAAGAATACACAAACTCCTTGAAATGTGGTGGTATATATTAAAGTCTATTTAAAGAGAGATAAGAACATTTCGTTGTGGATGACTCAATGATGAGTGACTTATTACATAAGAATAATTTTTACAACAGTGAAAGAATTAAGGTAATTTTAGGCCTCCTGTCATTATGTGAATAATCAAGGATCTTTAAGAATATACTTAGCAACTTACTTTCATCCGGAACCACCAAAATGTCTAACACCACAGGAAAGAGGAGAGGCACCTGCTACGTGTTCTCTAGGCCTTTTAGAAAACCTGGAGTGGTTCCTTCGGCCACATATATGTGAGTTTACAAGAAAGGTGAAACTGTCGACAGTAAGAGAATGGGCACGGTTCAAAAAGGAATGGCCACAACTGTTCCCACGGCAAAGCGGGACAAGTCTACAGTGGGCATCATTGGAAACGAACAAGTTAAAGACAAGATTCTTGCCCAGAAAATCAACATGCGTATTGAGCATCTTGAGCACTCGAGGAGCCGAGGCAGCTCCTGACTTGTGTGATGGGAAATTGCCAGAAAAAGAAGGAGGAGCCTAAGAGAAAGTGCCCGGGTTCATCTGAAGCCCGAGCCTGTTCCAGCCAGAGAGGCACACTGTGTGCGAACCAATGGACAGGGTCTGAGCTGCAGGATCCCATTCCCTATGAATTCATGCATGACAAGTATAAAAAAATAAAAAATAAAAGACTTCTGTATTGTTGAAAAAAGAGAATATACTTAGCAGAAAATATCTGGACTACCTCTCGTAGTGATGTGTGTGGAAATAAGAAATGCAGACACAAGAGAAAGGAATTGTTTTGCTCTGTCCTTACTACCTTCTGTGGTCATTTTTCATGGTAGCTTTACCATCCTCTCATTTATATCTTCCACTGCAGACACTGAAAACAATGGAGTGATGCAAGGAGCAAATGTATTAAAGGTCGATCTGCATAAGCTCAATTGCATAATTTTCAGGGCCAGTGCAAAATGAAAATGTGAGGTCCTTGTTCAAAAATCATTAAGAATGTCAAGATGGTGGCAGCAGACCATTAAACCAAACACAAGGCCCTTTTGAGAGTGGGACCTGTGTGACCGCTCAGGCCACACACTGCAGAAACCAGCCCTGTGTCTATAAGCCGCCAAACCTGTCCACGCAACAAAACCATTTTACCCTAGCCTCGAGTTCCAGGGTAGTAGAACAGAAAATGATAGCTAATTATAAGTCCTAATGCAATGAGATTTATTTCTATTACTAGTTCACTCTCAGCAAAATAAAAAAATACAAGTAAAGATATGACTGAGGAGTGTTTCCTTCTCTCCAGTCATGTAGTTAACACTTTCTACAAGGTGCTCTCTGCCCTTAGAAACACGAGTTCAGCCAGGCTCCCAAATTGCTAATAATGGGTCTCTCTTCCCATTCCTCCCTCTGACCATCTGCCTGTTACCAAATGCAGGGTAACTAAACTGTTCAGCTACAAAAGAATGACTTGTGGGTGCTGGGGGAAGGGGCACTTTTGGAATATGCAGTCCTTAAAACACCAGCTGTTCAGTTCTGGTTCTTGCAAATCATTTGGCTATAAATTTCAGGGAGGGACATTTCATTTTTGGAAAACTAAATTTCACAGACTTCTAAAGGAAAACCATCATGCTGTCTGCTTTTTCTTAATTTACCACAATTGTTTTAAAAAAAAAACCAAACAGGTTTTTTCCCACATCTTTGCCTGCAGATGACCATGAAAATCTCTTTCAGCAGACACCGTGTCATAGTCCAGGAAAGGCCAACTAGCTAAATGGGTTTGTCACCATAGAACACACTTAGGCAGGACTTCTCAGAAGGAGAGATGGAAAATGACCCAGATTAAAAATTGGCTCAGGTTTCTGAAGGCAGAAAAGCAGGATTCTTTGCCAGGTATCAAAGAGATAGGAACACTTTGTGACAATTATTCTTCAGTTCCTACATGTTCAGTGTCCACCTAGAGGGCCTGGGAAGGCATCTAATCAGGAATCTGGTAGGGAAGCAGTCCTTGTGAGGGCAGGAGGGTCCCCGCCTACAAAGCATCCTCTGCTCACTTCTCCCTCGTGGACTCGACAGAACCCTCCTTACCACCATGAGTTTTCTCTAAGGGAGCTGCCACTCGGCCTAGGCACGCTATGCCTCCTCCTCCCCACCCCAAGAATGACCTTCCTTCTTCTTACCACTCCCTGAGTCCACAACTAGACGCAGTAATTCACCTCTCCTCTTGCACATTACCTTTATAATGGATTTGCCATTTTTGTTTTGAGTATTTTTATTTGATTATCCCTTATCTCCACAACTAGACTGTGAGTTTCTTGAGGGCTAATAGCATGTGTTGTTTCATTGGAGTTTTCCCCACTGGGTCGAGCATTGCGCCTGGTACTCAGAAGATGCTTTGCAGAAAAGTGTTGTTGATGGAGTAATTGATCCTCCTGCCCCAACCCATCATTGTAAAACAAGACGGTAAATCATTTTTGTAGATTATTTTAAGAAAATCAAATGGAATCATGCAATTTAAAAATTCTTTTCATATCAGGTCCCAGTGTCAAAACTCAAACCAACTTTCATGACTCTTTAAGTAACTGACATGTTGTTTAACCTTCACAAATTAGGGGAATTGTGAGCCAATGAGAGTTTATGCTATTGATTGCCTTTGAAGTATTTATTTATTTGTCACACTTATTTTTAAAACTTCTCATTTGACGCGATTGATGCAGAATCCATTTCCCTGTCTAGGCTTTCCTCCATAAACACCTTCACTGAGTAAGATCTATTAACAAGGAGATAATTAAGTGTAAACATGAGTCACAGGCTTTTCCTTCTCTGAAATGAAATACATATAAAGCGACAAGGAAACATGAAAAACAAGTAGGGAGGGATCAACTACTCCTTCCCTCAGGTGCAGCTAAGAATTTCAGAAAGAATCCATCGCCAAAGCAAGAAAATCCTTGGGCGACCATCCATCTTGTTTATGGGGGCTGACCCAAGGTCAGTGGAACTCCATGAGAACTCTTTGGTTGACCAATGGCTAAGGAGTCTGAATAGACCATACTAAGCTCCCAGAAGAGAACCCAACAGCAAAAAGGGAGAACCAGTGCTTCCTGTTATGGTGTGGCCGGGGACCCAAAGAATCCAGGCCTTTAGGGTAAAGTAAGAGAGCATCCAGTCAACTGAGTGTCTCTGATACTCCCCTCAAGACAAGTGTGATATACTGAGCCATGCTGCAGGAGTCAACTCATCCACAGGAAAATATAAAACATACTGCAGTATAAATGTGCAGTAGTGTTTCACCCAGAAAAAAAATGAAATTTTTAAAAAGATGGGTTTCCTTTTCCATAATTAATGTGATTTGCAATTAAAGGGAAATTTCTAATGAGTGATACATTTTCTCCTCCCAAAATGTCAGTATGTCTAAAGCCATAGACATATTGCCACTCTTCCCAACTATCTGTGTATCCTAACCACACTGTGTCAAGAAGCCTGATCCAAAGGTTTGATTTATGTTCCTGCCTGACAGGTGATGTCTGGAAGGCATGCTGTCTAAATGCACTGCGCTCAGGCAGTTACCTTAGTCATCAGTTCTCAGAGAATTAATGAGTACCATTCATCCCAATAATAGAAACCAAGGTCAGGGGCTCTTTCATGCTCTGTAATTCCATTAGCGATGCACAGAAAGCACTTAGGTCATGAGCAGTCTAGACCTTATAACTGAGCAAATGGAACTGCAGCTTGTTTTCAGAGAGAATCCTCTCTGTGCACATACCGCTGGTCAATGAGTCACTCTACATCAACGTTCAATGTACTTACAGATGTAAGGCAATGCTGTTAAAGGAAAAGTGAGGCTGACTTCAGCTGCCAAGCATTTCAAGTACTGTTTTTATTAAAGTAAATGCCAATAGAAAACAATTCTATTAGAGCTGTATGGGGTGCTTCTAATTATAGACATACATTCTTAAACTGTGTACTCACTCAGATTTTATGTAAGCACTCAGTCATTCTGCATGGCTACCAGAGAACTCATTTCCGTTTTCATTCTTTTACTTGAGTTTTTGCTCTACCTACCCTAGTAAATAAATATGGCCTGAAACTAAGAGTCGCCAGTGCTAAGCAAGTAAGTCTGTTTACAATGAACTTTTATCTGGAAATCTCAACTAGCCTGCTTTTCCCAGCTAAGTCTCACGAACCGTTTCCTCACTCCTCATAACTCATGTTGTTTTCAAACTGCTACATACCAAAAAAGGAGAGAGAGAGGAACTTCAAGGTTTGAAGCCAGAAGCATGGGTTTGAATCCTGGCTTTGTCACCTATTTGTTTTCTTAACAATAAAATGAGCATGATTATTACACTTTTACAGCTACTTCACACTGTTGCTCAAAGGATTTAAAATAAGCACCTAACACAATGCCTGGAAATTAGCAAATGATAACTTGTTGTTTTTGCTGTTGGTCACATAAAATTGTGTGATCGTGTGTGTGTGTGTGTGTGTGTGTGTGTGAAATCTTTGCTTCAAAACATTCGGGGTTTTATTTGCAGCAGATGCGCTTATATCTAAGGGATCTACAGTAGTGGAGGGGAGCAGAGGCATGGCTGGTTCCAAACAGCAAATCATCCAAATACCACTTGTGTGTGTTTACACAGTATTTTAAAATTTCATTTCAAATGTGTTTCTACTGCCCAAAGAAATGACTTCACATAAAGGAATGGCACAGTAACGTGAACTCCTGACTGAAAGGGATCTGAGGAGCTGCCGAGGTTCCTGTCCCTCCCTCTCCTCTCCCATCCCTCCCCTCTCTTTGGTTGATAAAGATGTGTCGTGTCCTCAGTGGTATCTTAGATCTGATACCTACCCAGATCCCCTCTTCACCTACCCAGGCCTGCCTATCAAAAGACAGCTGCCACAAAGACCCCATTTAAGCCAAGTGCTGCCTCCTGCTCTCCCCTGGATCAGGGCCACTGGTGAAGTGTTTATGATTATCATAGAGGCAGGACACGGTCACCAAATAAAAGCACCAGGTGCTCTGAAGCAAGTGCTGGGGTGGAGGGAGGAGATGGCCAAGTCGGGACATGCAGCGTGCTGCCCAGGTTAAGAGCAGAGGCGATGCAACCTGGGCGACTGGGATTCTAAGCCCATTGGCTGCGTGACCTTGGGCACAGGTGTCACCACTCTATGCCTCAGTTTTGTTTCCACTGTAAACGCGCAATGATAATGCCATCAGGTACGTCACATGCCTGGTAAGGGTTAACAGGCCTGTGACCGGAAGGCTCGGTATGCATAGTGAAGAGATCTGTATTATGCCGATTTCCCTTTGAATAATTAACTTTTATGTACAAGTTAGTGTTTCCTACAGAGACCTGCAACATATTTTTTACTCATTTATTTATTTACAAAACCGAGGAAGACAAACAGGATTCTTGACCTCACCTAGTGTCTGTGTGAGCCCTAAAACACATCTGCTTCCCATTTCTCTGTTTGCCTGGTTGGTACGTCGGGGCTTTGCCTGCGGGAAGCCAGCGTTGCTTTAGTGTCAGCCAGGCTGCAGGTTTATCCCGTGAAGGAGGAACTCAGGTTGGTCCTGCACACGAACACGGACACGTCAGCAGTGATATCAGAAACACAAAAAAGATACTAGTCATGAAAAGAATGAAAGACACTTAATACTTACAAGTCAATTCTTACGTGCCGGGCAGTGTTCCAGTGACTCCACGTACGGTAATGTATTTAACTCTCAGAACCATCTCATGAGATCAGTACTATTATTATTTCCATTTTAGTGTTGAAAAACAGAAACACAGGGAAGTCAGGTAACTTCTCAAAGGGCACAACATGTGTAACGACATGTGAGTTACGGCCAAGGACGCCGGGCCGTTTATTGACTGGTCCAGGACACCGCTACCTGTGGAAGGGGGCGATGACACCAGAAATGAAGTTTCTCTCTAATTACGGCTGAAGATAAAGCAACTTGCAATACCTATGTCATTTTTAAGAATAAGTAAACGAATGAGTTCTTAATACATTTCTCCTTGAGAACTATATAGTCCTAAGATTCTGAGACAATCATAAATATGTTTTCAGTAAGGTGTTCCTAACTAAAGCCATTGGTGCCGTGAGATAAAAATGTGTTTGAGCTTCCGGCACGATGGCTTTCGCTTCAGAGACACGGGTCCAGCCGATGTTTTCGTGCTCTCTACAACCTTTCACAACAGAGATCTGATCGAGGTGCTGGTTCATTAACTCACTGATCGTCCTTCTGTACTGTGCTCGTTAGCCGACCTTCTGCCTTTCACTGTAAATACACAAGACTGAGAATCCAAGGACCAGACATCCCTGGAGCATGACGAATGCTGTAGGGTCCCTTTGTTTCTTTATGCAGATTGAATCAATACCTCACTCCCATGGGGAGAGAGCAACAACACAGTCGCCAACCAGGGAAGCCTGG
>PVKM010013602.1:0-29987 GCA_004027735.1 Carollia perspicillata
GATTCAGTACATAGGCACTAGAACCCTCAGAAATTTTCGTGGTATCTGTTGTGTCTTTTCCTCTCTCTGCTAGCCTGAGGGTTTTTTTTTTCCTTTCTTTCTGCTCTCCTGGTCTCTATGGTAAGTTGTCCACAAAAAGTTGCTTTCCCTAAGATTCAATTTCCAACTCTTAGGATAGAATACCTTATTGGCCATAATGATTCAGGTAGCCACACAGGTCCAATCAACTGTGGCCAAGGGACCATGGTTACATGGTGCTAACAAGGCTACCTGGGACCTACTGCTGTAAAATGCGGAAGCAGTTTCCAGAGAAGTGAGAGCTTTTTAATGAATCAATTGGGCAGGTGCCTCTAAAGGATTCTAACACTGCATGCATGTGTCTGAATATGGAGGGGGGAAATAATGCCAGCTAAGTTGAAAGAGAAAAACACATTTCCTCAGGAGAAAGTATTGCCTTTTACAGAGGTGATACCCACGAAGAGCCCTAGGCAGAAAAGATTGGGACTGTATGATTCTAAGCAAGTATCTAAACCTCGCTATACTCACTTGTAAATATGAACACATGGCAAAACAATACTAAACAAGATGTCTCTATCCCTTGTAGGATTGTTAAAAGGAGTTAACAAAATTGAAGTTGCTTTGGAAGTTAGCATGAATTATCATTAAGTGTTGCCATTGCTAGAGAGCCGGTTTTATGGTACCTGTTCACATTGTCTTATCCACAATATACAGACCAAGTCACTGAAGCAGGTGGCAAGTTTCACTGCTGCAGATCATGCCAAAAATAATAATTATGTTACTGAGCTGTACACTAACCATCAGCTTTGAGGTTGAGCTTAATAAAAGAACTATCTTGGAAGCACAAGTAGATGTGTCAGAGTATTTTAAAATACAAAATTCCAAATTTCAAGAGGAAACTATCCAGTTAACACAATTGAGTCGTGCAACCACTTCTAGTTTAGACACCTGTGGACAGGAGAGTGGGAACACACTACCGAGACACGGCCACCAGGAGCCACCCCAGCACAAGGCAGCAATTTCCAGAGTAGCTGGAAGACAACTCAGGGGCCCCTCTACAACTCTGAGAGCACTCTTCTCAAAACTAAGGGAAGGTTAAACAAGTATGGCACTTCAGGTTCCGGAAGGTGCTTTTTTATTTATTAAAACATTTTGCTTGTTTGGACAAAATGATCTAGAAACCCTTATACTACAAATCACCTAGAAATACTAGATAAGATATGATATAAGTCTTTTCAGATGAATAGCTTAATTCTCCAGAAAGTAGGGGGGAAAATCCCACAGGATCTTCCCCAAGGCCCCTTGAAAATGAAAGAAGATAGTAAGAGAGGAAATTTCATAGATAAGTGGATTGGGTTGTGCAGGGTGAGGACTGGAGGTAGTGTTGTCAATGACCTAGATGTTGACATTTTAATCTTATATTAGGACCGATGACATGACTGTGCATCTTGGTAAAATAAGTTGTAACAAAGATCCTTGCATAAAATCAGAACCTTCAATAATAATCATAAGTTTGTGATAAGGAAGCATGTCTGCCTCAACACAAACAATGATTGGGGGGAAAAGAACAGTTTTATCCCTGAAAAGTCTCTACTAAGAGTCTACCTTCAAATGGGGTTGGAATTCCACTGTAACACCTGTATGGTCTGGGAACCCCCAGATAGCATGGAAGGGGTCCTGATCCACGTCTGGCAGGGAGGAAAGTAAAAGTGCCCCCGCTGGATGGATCCCACCGGAGTCTCAAAGAGAAAGCCATTCGGAAGATGAACCCACATTCCAAATCTATAAAACTCTGGAGAAACCATCCACTGTAAACAAGAGTTAAGACCCACAATAAACAGCACCCTTCACCTGAAAGTGTTAAAATCAACAAGGAGACCACTATAAATATGTTTCAAATAATTTGACACCAAAGACATTGAATCATAAAGAAAGGATAAGATACTATGAAACCAATATTGTGGGGGTCAGAAAAATAAACAGTAGGGAAAGGAACAGCAAGTTTTTAAAAACAAAGGAACTTTTAAAAATAAAAATATGATTATGTAAAGTAAAATCTCTTTGGATGGCTTAAACAGTGGATGAGATTCAGCTATAGAGACAAATTCATCTAGGATGTAGCACATGTAAAAATACAGATGATACAAAAAGGAGGTTATGAGACTTCAATACTAATACAAGAATATCCAACTTATCTCTCAAAGGAGTTCAGACAGTGAGGAGAAAGAGAATGGGCAAGAAGTAAAGAGTATTTGAAATGATAATGATTGCAATGAAATCCCCATACTCAGGAAGCCTAGTAGAATCTAAGCAGGGTAGAAAAATAAAATTCACACCCAACTACATTGTAGTCAATCCGTAAGGGCCAAAATACGAAGAAAAGACCATGGAATGAATAAGCATGACCTACTATGTGGCCAACGCTCAAAAAGTGAACTCAAGGAACAGTCTAATCTGAATCGGGCCTCTGGAAATATGTACATGGTTTTGCTAAGATGGAATTGCTCTTGGTGAATTACTTGTAGAAGAAAATCGTATTGCTTGTTTTTTTTTGTACATTTGTAATAAATAATTGGGGCTACCAAGTCTAGTCTGTGTTAATTATGCTTAAATATGAGACAGTTTCTAAAGGATATCATAAACTACTAAGAAGAAGCAAGGGTTAGTGACTCATTGATCTCTGACTGCTTTGACAAGAAAATTTTGCTTCCTTATGTTCCTGGTTCAAACATTATATAGCTAGTGGCCCACACATATTACATTTTTTTTCACTGTATTTTTATTTGTTTAGGTTGAGGTTTGCAAAATGTAACCTGCTGGATACATTGTGAAAAGTATGCTATCATTACTACCGTACCCACCCACCTGTCTAAATAGGTTAATGTGGGGAATTGATAAAAATCAACAGTTAAAACAGGATTTGGAGCACATAGACCCTACTAGTTTGTCTACTTACAAGATATGTGATTTTAATCCAGTAACTTCTGAATTTCAATTTCTTCTTTTATATGTAAACATTAATATCTGCTTTAAAGGACAATTGCAGACACTGAAGAAGTACATTTCTTTCACTTACTTATGCTCTAGAAGTCATATCCTATTATTTAATAGTCTTCCTGAAGGTACTATTCTATTTCTTGGCTTAAAGCTTTTATTCATACTGTTTCCTATACTTGGATCTGTTCTCCTTGCCCTGTTTTCTTACCCTTCCTTCAGCTAACCTAACATTTAAAGGAAGTGAGACCTGAAGAATGACTTCAGTTTGTATATCACTTCCTCCATGGAGCCCTCCCATGCCCCTCAAATTTGGTACATTTTCTCCTTGGCTGTACAGGTGGTCAAAATTACAATTGCTTCACATTTTATCCTTTTTTTCACAGAGGATTAAGTTAACGCAAATTTAAATGACTTGCCAAGGATCCTAACACCCGCTAGTAGCAGAAACAAGGAGTGATGCCAAGATCGCTGTCTCCATTTTGTTCCATTGCCACAGCTCCAGCCAGCTCCACCCTGGCTGCACCCAGCCTCTGTGGAATGCTGAGGCATAGAACCTCCAGAAAGAGACCCTCTGTGCATGTCTGGGTGAGGTGCATTTCTTTCCCATGACATGGCAATTCATCAGGCTAAGACATCCTGGCTGCTACTCTTTGCCAGCTCTACCAGCCACCCTACACTGGTCATCTGGTGCTCTAATCTTGGTCTGGACCAATGCCTGTCTTCTGTATTTTCTTCTTGGCACAAACAAAAATCATTTTAATGTAGCTAAATCTCCTTCCAGAATTCATCATTCACATGCAAATTTTTCTCTTCCCTTGAGACTCAATAATTGTCACTGCTGAAAAGAATTGTCCCCCAACCGCTTACCACCACACGCTACCTGAAGCACACGTTTGTTCCTGACTATGCTCTGTCCCATGGGTTACGGAGCTCAAGAAGAAGGGGGTACATTTGTTACCTTCACCAAATCCACTGTTCCACTCTTTTTATATTTTATTACATGACAGCTCATCCAGCTGCCAAAGCCAGGTCATTATAGATTGACCTTCTCCCTCTGCCACACAACCAGGTTTGAGGTCCTGCCATTTCTACACCCTTTTCAACCCTCATTTAATCCTCTTCTCTTTCTTCTGCCGCTAACTTAGTTCTGGCCTTCTCAGACTTTTACCTGTATCCCTGAAATGACCTCCTAACCAGTTTCCATGACTTCAGTATATCCCTATTTCAGTCAGTCTTGGCCAGTCACTGCAAAGTGATTGTTCTCATACGCAAATCTTACCAGGTGAGATGGGTCCCTAGTCTACAAATGAATCAATCAATAATTAAGAAAGATCACTCATTAGATCCTTTATGAAGATTATTTGTTATTCTTAAGATTTGCCTCAAAACACATTGGTTAAGGCTCAGCTATAACCCAGTTCTCTTGGAGTCATTCAAAGTATGATACTCCTGGGACAATCTGCTCAAAAAAGATATTCATGCTCCTACTATCACATCATTTTATTTAATTTGCTATTTTTTGCAGAGATTTTGTTACTATTCATATTAATACATTTACCCTTTTAATTGAAGGATAAGGTGCACACAGCATTCTGTGTGTGATACATGTAAAGTTCAATAAATTTTTTAACTGAATTTATTGTGGTGACATTGGTTAATAAAATCATATAGGTTTCAAGTGTAAAATTCTATGATACATCATCTGTATATTGCATTGTGCTAATCACCCGAAGTCAATTTCTTACCCATTGGCCAAAACGTACAACATCAAATGGGTACATGTGTTATATTTATTGAAAAAGAACATATACATAATAAAAATTCAAACAATGTAAGGTATAGTTTGTTTTTTTTAGAAAAACTGAGAAATAAATTTTCCTCTCACCCCAAATCCTGAGTTGTCTAACTCACATCCCTAGGAGTAATGATTTTCACCAATAATTCAATATATTCCCAGAAATGTTCTTTGCATGCATCAGCATATTTTTGACGTATGGGAGCATGGTTTCATTTCAGTCCATCTCCCTCCCTCCCTCCCTTTTTTCTCTTTCTTTACTTACTCATTCAAGATGTGGAATAGGAGCAGGATATTTTATTGTAAATATGTACCATTGTTAGTTTACTAGTTTATTCTGATGGATGCTTAGGTGTTTCCAAATTTTTTATACGATAAATAAAATTTTAGTGAATATTTATGTATTTATTTTTGTGTACATGTTATGCAAATATATCTGTAGGATAAATGCACAGAACAGAAATTTCTGAGTCAAAGGGTATGCGCATTTTATAGTTTAATAATTGTTATTAAAACTTTTCCAAAAAATTTGCACTAATTTAAACTCCCTCTATTAGACCTTGAAAATGCCTATTTCTGAGCATCCTACTGATAATGCTGCATGTTAAGCTTTTTGATCTTTGTCAGAGTCCTAGGTGAAAACTACTATTTTGTTGTTTGAGTTTGGATGTCTCTACTGAGAGATGTTGGGATTCTTTTCAGTTTTTTGCAGCCATTTATATTTTATTTTCTGGCAATTTTTTTCTACTGATTATTGGTCTTATCATTTATTTGTAATAGATACTTATATATAAAACAAACATTTTTTTCTGCAAAATAAATCACAAAATATTTATTTTGTACTTTGCATTTGTATTTTAATTTTGTTTCAGTTTTTCCCCACCAAAGATATTATTTTTCAGTATCATTAATTCGTGAAATTATTTATTAATGGCATCTCTTTGTGTTTTGTTTCCATAGCAATTTCCCATTCCAAAACTCATTTTTTCCCCAAAATGTAGATGTTTAGCCATCTGGAAATCATTTTGGTGTAAAGAGTCAGATGGCTAAACATCTACATTTTGGGGAAAAACATCTACAATTCAGCTTTATGTTTTTCTCAGATGGTTAACCATTTGTTCCCAACTCCATTATTTGCTCACCTTTTCCTGCATGGTTTTAAATGCCTTCTTTAGCATATATTTAATCTGTCTGTGAGTTTAGTTCATTATGTCATTCATCTGAAACCTATATAATGCTATAAATCAATGCTATCTAAGTAAAAATAAATTAAAAGAAAAGAACAGCAATGTTACCAGATATATAGGTGATTATTATGTGACTATTTGGGAATGGTATCAACATATTTATGGCCTTAATCATATTAAAAAGTAGAATTGCAACATAAATGGTACAGAAAGAAATGAAAAATTGTTATCCCTTTATAGTCTTCAGTATCTGGTGGCCTTCACTCTCCTCTTGTGACTCTCCGTTTTCAGTGGCGCCACAGTGTCTCCTCCAATGTTTGTTTTCCATGTGAACTTCAGGATCGATTTGCCTCATTCCAATGAGAATGAAAGACTTGTATTATTGAAGCTATACTTATAGATTATATTAATATAGATTAATAGATTAATATAATAATGTAATTTATATTCTAGATGAATCTGAACAAAACTGATATAATATTGACTCTTTCAATATAAGAATTGAGTATATCTTTCCCTTAATTCAAGTACGTGTACACATGTGTACACATGTGCGCCTTGGTGGCACTACTGAACCTCTCTGAGATTCAGTTTCTCCCTCCGTAAAATAAGAAAAAAAATAGTAGCCACCCCGACACCACCACTGACAAGATTGTTATAACAGATACATATAAAGGCTAACAGAAGCACCTGGCATATAATAAGCTTTTAGTAAATGATAGTGATTATTTGTTATTATTATTTTTCATACTAATATTGTTAAAACTCACCCTTTCACTCCTTTTGGTTAAGATGCATATGTCATTTTTCTATACATCTCAACAATTTGCGAAGCTTAATTCCTATTATTCTTATTGTCTTCGTCATTATACATTCAATAATGCCTTGTAGTTGTTTGGCAGGGTTGTGTTGGAAAGTAAGCTACAGTTTTCCTCCCCCCAGGAAATTCACCTTAAACCTGATAACTCAATTTTTCAAAAGATTTTCTACAGTCATCTTTTTATCTTAACAAAAAATTCTTCTGGATTCCCTTTCCCCCCAAAAAATATGCTAACTAGGAATGTATTGAGATAAGGAAAAATAAAGCTGCCTCCTACTGTCCACCCCGCCCCTAAACATACGTCCTCTAGTTTCTAGTTGTGGGGCGCTGGAACAGAGGCTTCTCAATGAGCGGGTCATTTGTGTCATGTCTACGAACAATGAATTTGCATTTAAAAGATCTTTCAACCTAAAATGTTTTAAAGTAGTTCATGTTTTAAAATGGATTACTATATATGGCAGCGTCATCTTCTGGGAAGAATAAATGTAACTTTACACTTTAAACATAGGTACATATGTGTGTGTTTATTATACACATTTATGTTTGTGTGTATATATATTAAGTAAATACCAAATATAATATTTTATATTAAATATATCTATGTACCTCAATATTTTGTATTTTACACAAAAAACATATACATACTTGTATACTAAGTATATGATGTGCATTTGTATACAAAATGGTATATGCCTATAGTTTTTCACTGAAAAAGACTTTTAACCACATTATAACACATTTTAGATAATAGATGAGAAAATAATTACTTAAGTCCAACTATATTAACATAACTACTGCCATCATTTTAGTATATCTCCTTCCAGTCTGTTTTACCATCTATAAAAATTTTACTTATAACGGCATAAGTCGTTTTTAAGAGACATTACGAAGGGCTCTCCTGTTAGATCAAGAAAGCAGCAGAAGAAAGCAGAGGTTGAGAGCCATGGGGGGAGAAGTTAGATGGAGTCTGTATCCCACCTTGTCACCATCAAAGAATAGAATGGTGCCGAGTATTTTGTGTAAGAATATTTGGAGAAGTAACTGACATGTTCATGAAAAACTGATGTGCAGTCTGCTATAAAATAATGTGTGACCAGTCAGTATCAGCCCAGAAAGAACCACAAACAGTACCAGTTAAGTAAAAAGAAAAAAATTGCTTTCTTTCTCTATAATTTCTACTTCTGTTCTAATTCTAGAAAATACAGAAACAGCAGAATGAGTAGAGGAGAAGAGGAAATTAAAAGCAGAGGAAGAGAAAAAGAAGAAATCTTGATTTCATCCAGTCTCCTGTCTTTAAATATCATCTATGGCTCAATCACTCCCAAACTTACAATTCCACCCTTGAACCCTCTCCTGAACTCCACGCTTGTATATCTAACTTCTTACTCCACATCTCTGCTTGAATATCCAATAGATGTCTCAGACGTAACATGTACAACATCCTGATCAGCCTATATTGCTCTCCAAAATGGTCAACGCCAACTTCATCCTTTCAATTGCTCAGGTCAAAAATTTTGCTGGTTTTCTTGACTTCCCTTTACTCACATGTTGCATATTATTTTTGTTAGGAAACCCTGTGGTATCCACCTTTAAAAATATGTAGAATCTTACCACCTTCAGCTTTTCACTACTATTTCCCTGGTTTAAGCTACTGTCATCAACTATAAGCAATTGTAAAATTCCCTACGGAAATAGCAGAGGTACAACGTGATCAGTAACCAATCACAGCCCTTCTTACAAAGTCTATCGATGTGATTGGTTACTGCACATCGGCTATTAGTGCACACACAGACAGCCACAAGGGGAGCTAGGGTGCCTCCCTGTCTTCCCTGTAGTAAAAACACATGTGATAGTTTTACAAATGGATCATCAAAAGAAGGAATTGCCAACAAAGAAGGCCAAACAAAGGAAGATTGCCAAAGAAGGAAGGCCAACAAAGAAAAAAGTGCAGCGAATTAACTGAAAAATGATAAATCTGGACATGAAATTAAAGTCAAATATAAATGGACTTCTAGAAGAAATAGCAGACCATGGGAATGTCGACGCTCCTGCCTTTGCAGAAATTCCAGTGATGGAGCCAGAGGAACTTAGTGAAGGTGAACTTATGGACATCAATGAGGACAGTGGTTGTGATGAAAAGGATGAGGATATCTCAAAGGAATGGGTGCAGGCAGAAATAAATTAATTAATTAATAAAGTAAAGTCACTTCAGAGGATAAATAAAGGTTAAAATGTTAAATGCACATTCAAATTTAGATAGGAACCTAATAGCCATGGTGTAGAAAAAAATTAGTTGCAGAACGAGAAGACAAGCTCTGTTTTAGCTACTCCTAAAAAAGCTTTTTTACAAAGAATAAAATATGATCATACTCAGTGTTTATAATGTTTAAAATTACAGTGTACTAAATAAGCTTTAGTTTCATTATTTTTATTTCCCTATACATTTATAATTTATAATAAGAGAGATTTTAATGTTTTGACACAAATTTTGGGGGTAATAGAAAAATTGGATTTTCCCCATAATCATTAAGATCACTTTTGCCTACTCACAGCTTGCAGTTATTTTTGTGGCCCCAGACCTCCATATAAAGTGAGAACAGAACAGTGTATATCAAACGGAGTAAATACTACAGTAACATTTAATGAATTTCCCCATATGCCAGATACACAGAATGAGAGTAACCCATTCCTGTTTAAAATAAATATAGAAAGAAACTCTAAACTTAAAGTAACAACTATGGTATTAATGGCAATAAGTAATAATTATTGAGCATTTGCTATATATGCTGGCTTCTCAAACACTTACATATCGTTCTTTAATCTCCACAACAGTCCTATAAGTAGGTAGTTTCTGTTATTATCACCACAGCAGATGCAATAGGATGAGGATAGTTAGTAATGTTGCTATGTAAAATGAACAAACGACTGCTTTTATTAAGTTTAACCAGTTCCCAAGGCCAGATTCTAGAACATGGAGAGAAAATAGATTTTTTCAGTACCTGGGACCAAGCCAGCTTAAAATTTTTTAGTAAACAAAAGCTCCATTCCATGTAACCTAAGAATCTGGCACTCTTGCATTCATTCATTCATTCAGTAATTCAACAACTGTGTGTTAAGTGCCTCCATTTGCCTGGCCGACTTCTGGAAACTGAGTATATAGTGAGCTTTGTCTTGGTGTTGCTGATATGCTACCAAGGAAGGCAAGATAATAACAAATAAACAAATATATAACATAACATTAGGTTACATTATGATATAGTCTAATATTTATATTAGAAAAATGAGCCCTGGGTGGTGTGGCTCAGTAGACTGAGTGCTGGCATGTGAACAAAAGGGTCTCCAGTTCGATTCCCAGTCAGGGCACATGCCTGGGTTGTGGGTCAGGTCCCCAGTAGGGGGCATGTGAGAGGTAACCACACATTGACGTTCCTTTCCCTCTTTTTCCCCTTCTCTTCTCCTCTTTAAAAAATAAATAAACAAATATTTATTAAAAAATAGAAAAGTGAGATAAGGCAAAGAAGAAAAAATGGGCAAGAAAATTGCCAGGATATTCCAGAAAGATTTTTATGAGAAGGGGTGTCATTTTAACAGAAAAAATATTAAAATGAGGGAAGAAGTCATGTGACTGTCTAGTAGAAGAACATTCCTGGCAGATAGAAGAGCAGGAACAAAGTTCCTGAATAAAACTGTGAGTGGCAAGTGTAAGGAGGAATAAGAAAATAAAGATTGGAGTAGTGGAATAATTGAGAGAAGTCTCAAAATGAAGCTGGAGAGGTAGCCAGAGACTCTAATAAAGAATTTTGCAGCCATGGGAAAAATTTTAGATTTTCTTCTTAGTGCAGTGGGAAGCCATTGAAAGACTGAGAGTAAGAGAGTAAGATGCTTTATTTCACTTTAAAATATCAGTCTGCCTAGAGTGTAGCAGGGGTGTCCAACCCACAGCCCATGGGCCGCATGTGGCCCAGGATGGCTATGAATGCGGCCCAATACAAAATCATAAATTTACTTAAAACCTTTCTTTGCTCATCAGTTTTCATCAGTGTCTGTGTATTTAACCTGTGCTCCAAGACAACTCTTCTTCTTCCAGCGTGGCCCAGAGACACCAAAAGTTTGGACACCCCTGGTCGTAAAGAATACTGAGAATGGAAGGGCAAGAGAGGAGGCAAAGAGACAAGTTTGGTGGCTGTTACAGTAGATATGACGCACAGCGATTGTGGCTTGTGCTAAGCAGTTAACAACAGGAGGAGTGAGAAATGCTGAATGAGTAATATATTCTGAAGGTAGAGTCAATAGGATTTGCTGATGGATTTGATGCAGAGCATGAAAAAAGTGAAGCATCAAGGCTGGCAACACAGTTCTGGTTTTAGCAACCGAGTGAATGGTTTGAGCACAGTTCCGGTTTAGCCTTTTACTAAAAAAAGACTAGGGATCAGTAAGTGTGTGTTGGAAGATAGAGTTCTTTTTGGACAAGCAGGATTTGAGATGCCTGTTAGATATCTATGTGGAACTGCAGAACAGTCACCATGTCTGTTCAGATGCTCAGAGGAAAGGTGAGAGGTGGAGGTGCTCAGGGAAGCATCATCAGAATACGAGTGGTAATTAAAGCCACAGGGCTGGATAAAGTCATGTCAGTCTTGACTGTAGGTCCATTGAAAAGAGGCCACAGGATTGACTTGGGCCCAGGCCAGCATTTTGGAGTCAGAAAATTGAAGATGATCCAGCAATGGAGACTGAAAGAAAAAACATACTCTGTATTTTATATTCATATATCTCAAGTGGCT
This sequence comes from Carollia perspicillata, assembly GCA_004027735.1. NCBI lineage: Eukaryota > Metazoa > Chordata > Mammalia > Chiroptera > Phyllostomidae > Carollia > Carollia perspicillata. The sequence goes on from PVKM010013602.1 coordinate 11,599, forward strand.
AATGATCCTGGTTACAGCTTGAATGCACCAGATACGTGACATCTCGCAATAGTCCAAATAATTGAAGGAAAATGTCTGTCATAACCTCTAAGGAAAATTGCTTTTTTATTACAAGTTCTGAAAGGATAATGATCCATGGTTACTATATTTTGAAAACAGAAATTCTTTGAAAGGGCTCACTACTCAATGTTGAATACTATGAAAGAAACTATTTCATGGAAAGAAAGATGTATAAACAGGATATTCTTGATTTAAATATTCACCCAGTATCTTATTCTGAGAAAATCACAAAAGCAGGCAGATTCCTTGTCATTACTGGTACCAGTTTGAAAAAAAGGTAAAAGCTACAAGTAAAGTATAATTTTATAGTGCCACCAACACACACACACACACACACACTCAGTTTCTACATGGATGTGGTCATACCCTTACTGGCAGTAAATAAAGTATATTGAACTTGATGTTGAGTTCCTGTAAGCTGCTCATTTTTTCTCCAAGTCGACTTGTGCTCCAAATCACCACTAGGCCAAGTTCACCTTAAATCTTAAAGTTTGAGGTTTCGTATTACCTGGACTTAACCATTCAATGTGAAATATGGTTGAGGGCTAGTTTACACTTGGTTCTTTTTTATTCTGTCTGTGCATCCTTCTGAGTTACAAACTTTTTGAAGGCAGTTTTCTGTTAGACTGGTCATATATGGGAGATCAGAATTAAAGTTCATATTTTGGAGAATTAACAAATCTTCTTAGGAAAAAAAGGTTCTTCCATGCTCCACTTATTTTCTGAGTTCCTGATTTTCTTCAAATCTTGATCTAATAATTCATTTTATTTTGGGCCTTTGCAACTTTTAAAATACTTAAAAGTAACTTATCAAGACTTTTTATCTATTTTCTGTGGTACTGCGGCTCCCAATAACCTAGCCTGACACTATTGGAAACCAGAAGTCTCAATCCCATCTGTACTTGAGAAAAGTTTACCCATGTTTTGAAAGCTCTGTCATTTGTGTCCACTATGCTCTTCTTGTTTATCTTGTACATATGTGATTTCTTCCTTCTTTAAAACCGCATATCACCTCTATGACCCTGTCCTTTTTATTACTCACGAATGCACTCAGGATTTTATTGTGTTAGGTTCTTAATGGCAGGTAGCATGCATTATCCCCTGAAGCAACTAGTTTACGCTTTGCACAAAGGAGGCATGTAAGATTTATTCACTTGAAAACATTTCAAAGTATTGCTTGAGAAACCAACTGAACAATAACTTTGGTTTTTTTCCCACATTTCTCACTTGCCACAGGAATCTTCTTGAGCAATAAAAAAGTTCCCAAGCCTTTTCCCTCACATTCCACTTAACTAGTTTACATCAAGGAATGAGCAAAACTAAAGGGCTCAGGGGCTGGAACACTTAATCACATTATTAGTTTAACTTGTGATAATAAACATGTTTCCTCAAGCGACTTCATACAACTCACAAGACAGCTTCAGTTCACAGGGAAAGAAGAAAGTTGGCTCCCAAGGAGTGTAATTCTATTCAGATGTGGTCAAGCAAGACTGAATGCCAAACTGCACGACAATATGTGAAATGATGTGGAAAAGGGAGGAAATCATTTGCATAAAACAAGAAATTCACATTGCCTTAATTGCCAGTAATCTCCATCCATAAAGATTAGGTGAATAAGCATGACAAAAGTATGGACTGCATTAAGGGGACAGAATGATCTCTGGAGCTGGTGAATTGGAAAAAGTGCAGGAGAGAGACGTTCTAACCAGTTTGAAGTTCACCTTCACCTGACATCTTTGCAAGAGAATGTCACTGGCTGTAAAGGAAGGATGTTTATTAAATCTCTCTAACATAGAGATGTCATGGTCATCGATTAGAAAGAGAGAAAAAATGCTATTAAGAAGCCAAAGCAAGACTTGGTGCACATCAAATACAAATTTTAGCATGAGACTGATTCTGTCTGCAATGATTTTTAAAATATTATTTAAGAGTTCTTTAGAAGGCCTGGGATTTAATTTATTGCAATGTGCTAGACAAATATTAATTTGCAGTGATACAATATAGGTACCATTTTACAGAGCCTCTCTTTTAAAATCAAGATGGGATAATTATGATAAGTACTTCATAGGGTCATTGTATGGGTTAAATGAAGTAATTCATGTCAAGGGTCTAGAACAGTCTGACATTTAATAAGCACTACATAAATGTTCACACGCACACACATACTTTGGAGAGAAGTAAACATAAGTTAGGTGAACAAAAAAATACCTGGTTTGTGCTAAGCCTACAAAAGGCACTTGAGGGAAAGAGCAAGGGACCTGGAAACAGATAACCCAGTGTCCAATTCCAGGTAAATTATCTCTTAATTTTTCTGAGACTCTCTCTTTCTCAGCAAATTAGAAATAATAACAATATCTATTTCCTAGAGTTATGAGGAGTTTATTTAGATAACATGCAAAGTGCTCAGCAAAGAGCCTGGCACATGGTGATAGCTCACAAAACGATAGATTTTATTATCAAAAAGTATACACGAAAGGAGCTTGCAGTCTCCTAACCCTTTGCATGGTCAAACTACCATGTGATGTCAAGCACTGTGTGTGCCCAGGCACAGTAACAGAGTATATGTTTGTGTGGTTTTCTTAAGGAGTTTTTTCCAAAGCAAAGCTGAAGAAGTAAATAAATGAGGTCCAGACCAATAATAGAAAAATTGTGCCCACTTCTGGCTCATTCTGAGGTTGGGCTTACACTCAAGAAGGAGTCAGGCTGGTATGAATTTACAGAGATGACTTCTTTCTCTTGGAATCATATATGAAGAAGGTCCTCCATATTCTACAGCCTTCGGTGGTGGCCCCATCTCAGATCCTGAAGGGAGCTGAAAGTGAATACAGATCCATCCAGCGGCACAAGTGAAGAGCATCACTTGGGAAATTTCCTTTGGTGGACTCAAAGGTCACACTTATTTGGTATATACACTCAGCTCACGTAGCCAAAAATTTCTGAAGGGTTTGATAGATAAACTCGTATCATCTAGAAGAAGAGAAGAAATGAAGACTTGGTCACTCTCCGAGTGGAGAGATTAGTTGTAAGTTCTCTTGCCAGTGACTAGCAGGAAATCTTCAGAGGAAGCAGCAACTGCATGTGGTGAGATGTGTGATCCAACTGGCTCTGCTCTTCAGCACTGCAGTGAGAATTCTCCCTTTCTTCTCACTCCCTTACGTCCCTCAAAATCATGCACTGACATAAAAAGGCAACATAGCTAGGGGTAACTTGAACCGCAGATACCAGCAAAATCTGTGGAACCTTTTCGAGTTTTCCTCATTAAAATCATCCAGATTCAGAATATTACCAAAATGAACATTTATAAAATCCCAGAAATGAGCCAATTTTTACTAAAGACATTTTTGAAGTCTATTATGGTTAAAGTATAATAATATGCTTTATCAGCAATTCAATTTTACTTTTAGGAATAATAGGTTGATAGAGAAAGTCTTTATTCTGAAAATCAAGATGTTTATAGCATTGTGTAATATTTTTGCACTTTTAGGACTAAACAGAAAGAACCTATAACTATTTTGTCTAAAACCAAACATTCTGAAATAATTCTAATGGTCTTAGGTCGGACTTAAGACTGACCTAAGTCTTTGGACTTACTATTTTTGGAACTTACTATTCATACTGCATAATGATCTTTTAAGGGGTCCTGTCTAACATGGTGACTTGAAGGTGACCACAAATTTTATTGGAAGAATTCCAAGTATAAGTATCCAGTTGCTGTCTGAGACTGTTCATTCTGAGCCACTATGATTTTTATATATGTTTAGAAATGTCCACTGGGGCAAAAGCAGTGAAACCATTAAACCTCATTTAATTCCAACCACAATGAATGTATTCATCATATTAGGCTGTTAGTCTTTGGATAGAAGAGTTTGCATTTCTTCCCACTCAAAGAAGCCTGCTTTGATAAAGAACTCAGATTATTTTATTTTGCTTTGGCAAATGTTTCACACTTGGCATAACATTTATCTCTGTTTGGGGAAAACAAGCACCATAGCATTTAAAAGGAAAGAGAACAAACGAACTAGGGAAGGATGTAGCACAGTCTAGACCAGTGGTTTTCAAAGTGTGATGTGGGGACCCTTAGGAGACCCTGAGACCCTTTCAGGGTGTTGGTAAGGTTGAAACATTTCTCAACACTAGGATGTTATTTGCCTTTCCCGGCCTGATTCTCTCAGAGTACCTACTGGAGCTTTTCAGAGACCACATGATTATGACGATCTCATTGTTCTGATGGGTAATGGAATGTAAGTTGGTATTTTAAATTTTCTGTTTAAAATTCTGATAAATTAAATATTATTAGTTATAATCCATATTAAAAAAAACTCTTGGCTATGATCAGTAAATTTTAAGCATTTTAAGGATCTCAAGAACAAAAAGTTACTGGTCTAGAATAATATTGTCCTATAGAATTTCTTGTAGTAATGGAGACGTTCTATAAATCTGCACTGTCTCACAGAGAAGCTATTAGGCACATGTGACTGCTGAACACCTAAAATGTGGCTGGTGGCTAACGTAACTAAGGAATTATATTTTTTTGGTTTTTATTTAATTTAAATTAAAATGTAAGGAGGCACTGCAGGTGATGACTCCCACATAGGGCAATGCAGACCCAGACTCTCAGTGCCCTGAGCCCTGAGCTTTTCCTGATCTTTTTTAATACAAGTTATTTTATAGTTAGAAAGATTTCCCCCCCTGCTCATTATTAAACTATTGGCTTGGTCTGTGTGGTGTGTGAGGGGTTTGTTTACAACAAACATGCAATAAGAGAATTATTATTAGCTCTGAAATATGAATAAATTTCAGATCAGATTTTTGGTTCAAAACAAAAATGACAATAATTTTTAAAATCTTGTGGTTGTCTCTTTGGGATTTATATAGAACTCAGAACAATGTTTCTTTATGCTACACCTTGAATTAACTACACAGGCTTTAGAGCAGGGGTGTCCAACCGGTGACCCATGGGCCACATGTGGCCCAGGATGGCTATGAATGTGGCCAAACACAAAATCGAAAATTTACTTAAAACATTATGAGATTTTTTGTGGTTACATTTCACAATGTCATGTAAAATAAATGTATGAATGCCCTCGCTATTTATAAGCATGTATGGCTTCAGTTTTATGATGGTGTGTGGCTGCCGGTGTGTCTTCCAAGCACAGACGGTAGAATCGACACCATCAGAAGTTATGTGCTTCTGGTGACTTAGCGAGGCCGCGATTATCAACAATATTTCACCCTACCATTGCAATGTTAAGTGTTTAATGTTATTTAGAAGTCAGGTAAGCATTCTTATTTGATCATTAAAGGTACTTCCATACCTCCGCGGTGCCTCACACGTGGCCTGCTTTACAATAAGCCCTCCGCCACGCCCTGCTTTGGCAGCAAAGAGGGCTGTAGAAGGGTCCGAACCTTGCTTTCTGTTTTCTTGTTCATTAATTTTCAGAGTAAAAGTAAATAAAGTCCCTTTTCTATTATTATTTTTTTAATCCCAGCATGGCTTCTACAATGTCCCAAAAGAAAAAAAGAACCCCCCAAAAGAAAAATTACGAATGAAGGAAGATTGTTCGGTGAAAAGTGGACAGATCACTACTCTTTCCCCAAGGCAACTATTAAGGGACTCTGCTTAATTTGTAGGGAATTTTGCGAATTTTCAAAGACTATAATTTGGAAAAGGTGTTATATGCAAAAACGTGCTGCCAAATTCAATGCACATGAAGTATTGTGTTGTAAAGAAAAAACGGTGGGACCAAAAAAAGTCTGTCTTCTCAACAAAAGTTTTTTCAAATAGTTACAACTCGGGCAGATTCCATTGTAAAAGCTAGTTATGTAGTAGCATATTTCATAGCAAAAAATCAAAGCCATTTACTGCTGGTGAGTTTATTAAACAATGTACAGAAAGTGTGGCAGATACAATTTACCCTGAAAAAAAGGGAGCTATTTCTAAAATTGGTTTGCCTCACCAGACTATAGTCAGGCAAATTGAAGAAACTGGAAAATCTATCAAAAGAAGTTTGGGGAGTAAAGCTGCTAATTTTTAACTTTATGCTTTGGGGATGGATGATAACACTGATGCTACAGGTGAGGCTCAACTTGCCATTTTTATTAGAGGCATTGATGATGAATGCGTCACTGAAGGAATGGCTTCTTCAGTGACATTAAAGACACAACTAAATCAACAGATTTATATGAAGCAGTAAAAAAATATGTTAAAGCGATTTTCTTTGTTCATTGTCAACATATCTGGTATAGTGACTGATGGTGCCTTGGCGATGGCAGGTAAAAGACAGGGGCTTGTAACATTAATAGGAGATGATGCAATTGCCACCCAAAAGTCATATTTGAGGAAGTATCATTGCACAGTACATCAAAAAAAATGTATGCACAAAAGCATTAAAAATGGATAATGTCATACAAATCATCATCAAGTCTGTGAATTTCATAAGAGCCAAGGGACTGAATCATCACCAATTTCAGGAATTCCTTAAAAGTATGGATGCTGACTATGGCAACATCATTTACTTTTATCTTACATCAATTATCTTACAAAAGTAAGATAGTGAAGTCAAAGCCAAATGTTGAAAAGATTTTTGATTTGTGACATGTTATCAAGTCTTTTGTGGTATCAAAAAACAAATTTGTGCTGGAACTTGATGATAAAAACTGGCTTACAGATTTAGCAATTTTTAGTGGATTTAACTACTCATTTAAATGAGTTACACATGCACTCTCAAGGTGAAAACCAACTTACCGATATCATGTTTCAAACCATAACAGTGTTCCAAATGAAACTGCAATTATGGCAAGCTCAAATCAAGGCAAACAATTTTATGCATTTCGACACATTGCCTCAAAACAGTCTTGTGAACATAGAAAAATATGCAGCCTTGCTTTTCAATTTGATACAAGAATTTGAAAACAGATTTCAGAGATGCCAAAATGTTGATCATCCTGCTTTAGAGGATAGTTTTTCAATTATAGACAGTATTGCTGTTGCAGTCACATACAGACAAGAGGGCAAGTGTTGCAGTTATGTAAGGCGGTGAGCTGGGCATTAAGGCCTGTTATTATTAAAACTGGCCTGCTGTGGTGGGGTTATAATTCACTCGGATTTGAATCTCAATTAGTAGAAATCCTGGATTTTTCAATTAGAGCTGCCTGGTCCTGTGCCCCTGACTCATGCGAACCACACTGTCTAAAGATTCAGGAGCATGGAGCACAGTCCCTACTTGAAAATATAAGCTTTGTATTATGGGACCCTGTATGAGTGGCGGAAGCTTGCTAAACCTGATTTATACTAGAAAAATGGGGCGATTATATTATTACTAAGTGCTTTCTCTGTATGTTTTTGAGAAACTTAAATGAAGTGATGTATCTAAAATAGTACAACTCTTACAAATTCTCAACATTCTATACATGGCAATGATTTTCCAAATTATTACCATGAGCTGTATTTATTTAATAAATCTTTACTGAATGACATGTCAGAGCCAGTGTGTCAACGCTGAGGAATAAGCAGGCGTGGTCCTTGAACTCGTGGAGCTTACAATCCAATGAGGGAGAGAAACAAATAATCACAAAAGTGAAAAAGAGTTCTAGATTGTGCTGAGATTTCTAAGAGAAGAAAGCTGGGTCATATGTTAGGATGTACAAGGAAAAACTGCCTAGATCCGGAGGTTTGGAAAGTCTCTCTGAGGAAGGAATATTTAAGCTGAGACCTGAAATACCAGTAGCATTTACTGTTAGTTGAAAAGTGCTTCACGGTGTATTAGTTGGAGGTAATGTAGGTGGGGATGGACATCTAGGAAGAATTTTAAACAGGTGACCTGAAGTTGTTCTTATATAGGAAGGTCAGCTGGATGTTCAGACGGGCTACCATGGACCCGGCTTGCCTTGTTGTGGTTGTCATTCACTGGGACATGGGTCTTGATTACAGAAGTCCTAGAACTGTCTGGGTTTTGTGCACCTGATTCCTGCAAACCAAAACTACAAGAAATATATAGGCATAGAAAAATCTCAGCTTGAAAGTATAAACTTTTCGTTGTTTTAGACTAGGCTTCTAAAACTTCGTAAACCTTATCTTCCTTGTGAAGTGGAATAATGACAGAATTAGTGCCTTCTCTATATGTTGTTAAGAGGGTTAAATGAGATCATCATTTTCACTCATAGCCATTTGGTTTTGTAATATGGCTACACCTTGATGAAAGGGCAAGTAGGAAATGTAGTTTTTCACTAGACAGTTACGTTCTGAGTGAAAGGGAAACAAATCATGGGTTCCCCTAAGTGTCTAACACACGGGCAGAGGAAACTGAAAATATTAAACCCTAACATGGGGAAGAGCTTGGCATGCTAAAGGAATTTAATGGAGACTAGGATGGCTGGGGAAAAGTGCTATGATATAGGCCTAAATGCCAGGATTAATTTGTTTTCTGAGGAGTCTGTGGAGAATGAGACAGTTTAGATGGACTCCATGACTCAGAACATGGGTATGAGGTGATGGACGGGGCATGGGAGGAAGATGAAGGGCATTTGGACAGAGCAAAGTGCAAGAGCAAAGGCAAGGAACCCGGAAATAGACACGGTATGCCCTGAGAGAGAAGAGCAGTGACTTAACACATTATCAGAACGGGAGTTTCCCTCTGCTACTCTTAAATATACCTTGGAGAGAAATTGTACACCGTTCAGTTAGGAAAGAATTAAAACAAGAAGATCATGGAGTCTAGATCTAATGTCAATTTCTTGAGTTATGTTCAGAAAAGCCTTGGAAAACATGCTTTCTACCTTTATGAGGGGCCAACTTCATTTATCTTCCCCACTAAGCAACAACTCTGCATCAATGCCTTGTTGAATGACTGTTCAGTTTCATCGAAGCAGAAAATATTGCTGCACTCTTACTGAAACATGCAGCAATACAGAAATAATTTTTATTTTACTATGAAATTTAATGTACTTCAATAACACTTAGAACTTCCTGCTTTCCCCTCAAAACTAAACACAAATTCCATACTTTCATTTACTTATTCATACAGTTATTCATTTAGTCGTATTCATTAACAATTCCTAGAGTTAAGAGGGATTGATTCAGATAACATGTGAAGTGTTCAGCAAAGAGCCTAGGGATAGCTCCCCCCAAAAGAGATTTTATTTTCAAAATGCATTCATGCAAGGAACTTGCAGTCCCATAACTCTTTACCCCTGATAACTCCCAGCCCTTGAGATACAATTGATACAGTGCAAAGAGCATTGACATTGGAAACACACAAACTAGAAATGAATTCTTGTTGTCATTTAAAACAGCGAGAGTGAGGGCATTTTTCTAAAACTAGGCCCACTCTGTTTCTGCCTGACACAGTTAGAATACTTCCCACTTGAGGGTTGCTCTAAAGATCATATAAAATAATTTACACAAAGTAGCCAGGCTGCTATACATTAAGGATGTAGTAGTAGCACTTGCACACATCCCCATCATTTTGGGGCTCCCTCTCAGATCTGCTCTGAGAGATGAAAGTCACACACCTTGACTTCAGCCTGGGTATATCTAGTCTCAGAGACAGTCTTGGTGAGAAGCCAGGCAGGAGAAGAAGCACTGGTTTGCATCATGAGTTCTGGGTTTCAGAAAAGGGCAACCGTCGAACCAAACTCACACGATCCTTTCGCTTGCCAGACCACTTGCTGTCTGACTCCCTCCTAGAAATTAGCCACAGACCACCGATGGTCAGTGAGCTACTGTGCAAGGTTCTCTGTTGAATAAAGCATGACAAGTAAGGCAAGAAGGAAGGGCCAACAGACAGGGCAGTGGAGGAGGTGGAGGGGGTGAAAGCATAAGGGGTGATCTTAATGAATCAGGGGAAGGAGACAGCACATACATTAATTTAGAGGGAAGTGTACCCCCCTCCACGAAAACACACAGAATTAGACCACCTAAATAAATAAACTTAGAAAAATATTTGGGAGGTGTTGTGGACAGAGGTTAAGGAACCTGGTTTAGGAATACTGGTTGTTGAGTTCAAACTCCGGCTCTACGCCTTGTGGGAAATACAGCCTTGGGCAAGTTATGAAGTTTCTGAGCTGCAGTTCCCTTAGTAGTTCCTAAATCATTACATTAATGTAGTACTTAAATGTATTATAATCCACACAAAGTAGGTGAAAGAGTCTTGGCACAAAGCACGCATTCAAAAATGTTAGATTTTGTAATTATGATTTAAGATTTTAGCTGAGCCAACACAGCTCAAAATTTGGAAAGCAGAGATAATCATCTATCATTTGTAGGTGGTTCTGATGACAAATAAGGTGAATTAGTAATCTGCCCTGCAGCCTGAATGACTTTCATTTCTCATATTTGCTCAGTATACTACACTCTCCTGAAAACAAACTTCCCACCGGATTCTATCTTCTTTTCCCATTAAAAAAACCTGTATTTTTACAATCTCCTAATATATGGCACTTCTCTGTTTCTTGAGAAACTGCTTTTATGTAAAAATTTTATCAGATGACTTGCTTCTCAAGAACTTTCATGAGCGGCTGTTGCTCACAGATCTTTCTTCCAGTCATTACCACGCCCTCCTGTGGTTGGGTCTTACAGCCTTTCCTTCTTACTCAATGCAATCTTTAAAATGTTGCTAATACCCCTTGGAGGCAACAAATCCCTTTTCACCTTCCAGCTTTGTGAGAGCATTCTCTCTACCTGGAAAGTGCCCTTCTGCCTTCCACCTAGCATTTTTCAAGCATCGATTTTGTGTCTAAAGTTTTGCCGGGTACTCCGAGTCTATAGATTGAAAATATGGGTCTTGCCTTCACACAGTATAGAATCTAATAAAAGACACAAATCTCATATACATGAAACAAGTGGAGAACAAAGTCAAGGCAGTTAGGAAAGAAAGGAGGATAATATGGTAAACACTGGTTATGAGCCCACCAGAGAAGTGAGAATAGATACAGAGTATACTGTTTTCTTGGAAACAGAGATCACTCCAGCTGGAAGGGGGAGGAGCAGCAGTGAAGAAATATTTCTGTTAGCTAGATGGCTGGCTGACAGCACCACAGCTGGGGGCTTTATACCATCTGATCTACTGCAGCCCCTCTTGCCACATAATGCACTTTCCTCCGCAGACACGCTGTAAACAGCACTCAGTTTCCCACATAGTTTACGCAGGGTGATTAAATCCAAAGAGCAGCCGAACCAAGGGTGCAGGAGTGCATTAATAACTGACACTTGGCAGGATATTGCAGTGTCAAAGACAGCCTGCTCACCTTGCCTTCCTCCGTGCTCATAGCTAACCACTCTATGAGAGTCATTATTATTTCCATTTTCAAATGAGTAAAATGACGTTAATAGAAATTAAGTGAATTTCCTAAGGCCACGAATTTAGCCCAGAACCATTGCTGGTGGATGTTTCCATGTTCTGTTCCCAAAACCTGTGCTGCACTACATTCGGGAGTAGAAAGAGTGTAGGAGGGGGTGTGTGTGGGGGCTGCCAGAACAAGGGTCATTTGGTGAAGGGACCCATCTTTTAGAATATTATTTCTAGAGAAAAACATTTTGGTACTAATAGACCACCTTGGATTGGAAAATTTTAGAATATAACCTGCTTATATAAGTTGGAAACTGATGACACAAACTGCAAACCTGGACCTGCAGCTCAATATATTATCCAATTTCTCTGCCAAGCAAATATATATGAATTTCCTTTTTCAGTACATTTTTCATGTACTGGTTTACTAGATCCTTAGAGATCTATTAATATAGGTCTCTCTTTTCCTTTCACATTAGAATAATAATTCTGATAATAGAAATGAAAGGATTCTCTCTATCACTAATAGCATGCTTTTTTGATAAGCTGTGTAATGCATTAGTTTCCAAAGAACTTTCTGCTTTAAAATCTCATTACAAAATGGTCTTTATAATATATTTTACTTAGTCTGTTTGGTTTTACATTAAGATAAATTCTACACTTGATTCCATTTTGTATTCTCCTTTTTCTTATCTGAGGTCAAGTTTTTGGTCATAGATAATCAATCCATATTTGTTTTAGTGAATTCCTAAGCCTTCCAGGCCCTTGGCTACCTGTTCCTGAAATAGCTTGTCGTCACTCTATCTTATTCCCTAACGACACATGCCCCACCAGGACACTGTCTTTGCTAAGAAATTTTACTAATAAGTAAAGATAAATGTTAAAAAGTCTTTTGAGTAAGACAATTTCCTTTTCCATGGAAATCTGTCAACATGTGGTTGACAGAATGAGTCTGTAATCTTCTTCTTTTTGAAAATGAATAATCTAAGAGATGTGCTGTCACTGATTAACGTTTTTACAAGGCTTTGTTCTCTGTTAGGGTTGGCCAACATTTTAGAACGTTTATATTTGGCCAACATTTTAGAATGATTTTAACCGTTATATGCTACAATATCAGAACTATTTTTCCATTATTTAAAAACCTTATAAATATGAATATTAAAGCATACATGTAATTAAAATACATTTAAAAATGAAACAATATTAAAACACATGTGCATACATCTAAAAGATGACATGGGTTGTGAGCTGAACAGTGACTTATTTTTACTTTCACCTGTTCTCCAGATGAACTTGACCTGGATGGGTTGCTTTGTAATTTTCCTCATAATTGACACTTGCTATTGAGAAATGAAAGTTAAAGTAACTTGTCCAAATATGTAAAGTACATGTCAAGGCTGAAATTAGATGCCAGGTTTTCTGATTCACGTTTCCTAGTCCTGACTTGATTCACAGGATTCTACTTCCTTTGATTCCTATTTTCATAAGGCTGGAACCAATATCTCATCTAACTGGGAAGCCATCATGGACAATACAGTTGGTCTTTGATGGTCTTCTGTAGATTCCCACGCTTGTCTTCTTTGCAACTCAGTGAGCTCTTCCTATACCTTTCATTAAAAAATTGATATTTGTGCCCTGGCTGGTGTAGCTCAGTGGATTGAGCACGGGCCTGTGAAGCAAAGGGTCACCGGTTCGGTTCCCAGTCAAAGCACATGCCTGGGTTGCAGGCCAGGTCCCTGGTGGGGGACACATGAGAGGCAACCACACATTGATGTTTCTCTCCCTCTCTTTCTCCTTCCCTTCCCCTCTCTCTAAAAATAAATAAATAAAATATTTTAAAAAATTGATATTTGTTTGCCAGCTAACTAATTTATGTTACCCTATCTTTTGCTTGCAATATGAATGTAGCACCCAGTGTGCTACTGAAAATTAGAACTTATCTATTCACGGCGGCTTTGTGAAGTGTTGAGTTATGATGTTGAGATGATTCCCAGTTCTACTTATCTTTAGGATCTTGGCTCCTACTCAGGTCATGTCTGTGAGACATTTTTGTGCATTGGGAGATTTTCCCTTTCCCTCCTGCCTCGACATGATATGTTACATAACAATTTCAAGTAAAAGTCTGACCACAGAGCCCAGCACTCTGGGCTAGTCAGGCTATTTAGGAGGAGGACATGCAGCTGTCCTCAAATGCAAGGACTGTTTGTTCAGACTCCCTCTTTCCACCCTGCCCTCCCAAACAAAGCCTTCAACCACCAGAGAAGCTAGGAAATAATAGAACTAGATTGAACCAGGAAGTAGAATCTGCATTTGAATAACATTGTGAGGCAGAAAGAATGTGAAAACCTGGAGATAGAGACTGGGAAAATTCAAGGAGAGCCAGACTTTCTGGGGTAAGTGGCAGCACAGAGAGAATTCTGGGTCCAGAAAGCACTGAAGAATCCAAAACCTGTGTTTAAAGGGTGAAATAACCTACATTTGGAAATTAAATTGTCCTTTAAATGACTGGAAATACAGAATTATTTGGGGTTATAGTCCACTACAGAAGACTAAATAAGGGGTCCACAGGCAGAAAGAATAGACAAGAAGTCTTGTGGGAAGTTCTAAATAAATTTTCCTTCAAAAAAGTCTGAAGCTTTAAAACAAAATCATGTCTTTGGCATAAGAATTAAACTTCTAGAAATATATCCCAAAAAATAATCTTAAATAATTGCCTAAGAATTTTAAATGCAAAATATCACTGTAATATTTTTATGGTAAAAAATGAGAGCAATGTGTATTCTTAAAAATAGGGAATTAGTTAAATAAATAAAAATTTCCCATGGAAAACAAAATCATAATATGCAAGCAATTCATAATATTTTGAATTGTGCACTATGCCATATCAATAAAAATACAAAAACTTTGCACCAGCATAATATTCCATATGTACATACAATTTTAAAAATATAGACAATGATCATTTCTTAGCAGTACAATTATGGGTGACATTTATAGCGCATTATTTTCCAAACTTTGTAAGAACATGGGAAGTAGTCTAAAATAATGTGTCCAAACTCAGGATCTGCATTTGGCTGCCTTGCTTCTCATTTTTACTAGCTTTCCAATTTCATTTATTTTACTGGCCTTGTGGTCTTGGGTGTCTCACTTAAAATTTTTGCGGTCTCAGTTTTCTCATCTGGGAAAATGGAATAATAATAGTATCTATCTCTGAGCTGCTTTAAAAATTAAATGAAATGTAAAACACCTAGAACAATCTTGGCACATAGTTAGCAATGTTAAATCTTCATTACCTTTACATATGTATGTGTATGTGCACATACATGTATGAACACACACACACATGCACATACATTTTTGGGTTTTAACACAATAAAAATAAATACAGCTGCCCATTCAGCAAGAGAGCTGGGTATTGTTAAAAATCTAATTTAATCGTATTTAGTTTACATTGAGAAATACACAGGGAGGAAACTGATGAAGGGTAGGGCCATGAGTGTACTCTCTGCCCAAGCACAGCACGCCTTGACCCTCGAGCTTCACTCATCACTGATCTTCATGGATCACATCTGTCCACTCCTGTCCTGATTGCTCAGTACTTTGGAATGACTTGATATCATTAATAATGGTTTCTAAATGTGACATGTTTACCTAGAAATACAAATTTTTCTACAAAGCATTGAATGTTGGAAGTACAATACTCAAATAATTTTTTTCCTATTCACCTAGAAATACAATCTTTTCTACAAGCTGGCTGTAGAAAGGGAAGAAATAGTAGAACATGCATTACTATATAGATGTGAGTTTATTTATGGGCTCTCTATTCTGTTTCATTGATTTATGTGTCTGTTTTTGTGCCAGTACGTGCTGTTTTGATTACCATAGCCTTATGGTATAGTTTGATATGAGGTAGCATGGTTTCTCTAACTTTGTTCCTCTTTCTCAGGATCACTGTTGCCATGTGGGGCCTTTTGTGGTTCCATATAACTTTTTGAAGTATTTGTTCTAGTTCTGTGAAATATGTCATTGGAATCTTGATAGGGATCACATTGAATCTATAGATTGCTTTGGGTAGTATGGACATTTTAATGATGTTAAGTCTCTCTATCCATGAACATGGTATGTGCTTCCACTTATGTGTATCTTCTTCAATTGCTTTCCTCAGTGTCACAGTTTTCTGAGTACAGGTCTTCTACATCCTTGGTTAGGTTTATTCCTAGGTATTTTATTCTTTTTGAAGCAATTGTGAATGGAATTATTTTCTTAATTTCCATTTTTGTTAGTTCATTTTTTGGCATATAAAAATGCAACTGATTTCTGGATATTAATTTTGTATCCTGATACTTTGCTGAATTCATTTATCAGGTCTAGTAGTTTCTTGTTGGAATCTTTGGGATTTTCTATGTACAGTATCATTTCATCTGCAAATAAAGACAGTTTTACTTCTTCCTTTCCAATTTGGATGCCTTCTATTTCTTCTTGTTGTCTAATTGCTGTGGCTAGGACTTCTAGTACTATGATGAATAAAAGAGGTAAAAGTAGACATGCTTGTCTTCTTCCCCATCTTAAGGGGAGCCTTTGTAGTTTCTGTCCATTAAATATGATTCTGGCAATGGGTGTGTCATAACTCGTCTTTGTTATGTTTGGCTGTATTCCCTCTATTCCCACTTTGCTACCCTTTGCGACAGTATGGATAGACTTGGAGTACATTACACTAAGTGAAATAAGCCAGTCAGAGAAAGACAATTACTGCATGATTTCACTCATATGTGGAATCTAATGAACAAACTGAACTAACAAGCAAAATATAGAGACAGACTCATAGATAGTGAGCAGGATGACAGCTAAGGTGTTAGAAACAGTAGAGGGTGGAGGGATTGAGCACAAAGGGAAAAGGACTCGTGAACATGGACAACAGTTGGGAGATTGTGTGAGGGGGAGGGAGTATAAGGGGACATAATGGTAATGGAAGAAATACAATTACAAAAATTAAAAAAGTAAAAATAAATGCATTGAATTGAACTTGCATATTTTCCCAGGGCCCTACAAGTTATAGTAAGTCTCTATTTCGAGGCTTTTCTTTGATCTAAAAGGGAGCAAAATGGATTGAAATAGCCAATCTCCAAATGAAAATAACTCCCAAAGAACTAAGCAGTTTCATCTACGTTCTCCGTGGTAATGTCTATCCCTAGGGCTGTGTGCGTTGGTAGAAAAGCATAGATGTAACTTCAGCTCTGGATTTACTAGAGCTGAAGTTGGGTAAATTATTGGATTTCTGAACATTACATTTCCCTTTTGTAAATCAGGATTGCTAATAGACACTTCAATAGAGGTGTTGGAAGAATTAATGAAATATTACTTGGGATAAACCATGTGGTACATACTAGGCATTCACTTAATGGTAGCTACTGCTGTACAAGGACCAGAGAACAAAGGAACAAGTAGAATGATGACAAGCACTAACACTTGCCAATATGTAATATGTGCCAAACACCATTTTGAGCATATTACTTATGATAATACAGGCAATCATCACAGTAGCTTTAAGAGGTAGACAATATTAATTTACACAATATTAAATTTCTCCATTTTATAAATAAGGCTATTAACTATGTAATTCTATTTGGGGTAATTTTATCATTCCTTGCAACATAATGCCTGCTTTATGAAATGTCTCTGTCACTCTAGATTGTGAACTCTTGAATGACAAAATACATATCTTTTTATCTCCAAGTTTTCCTGACTTATGAAAAATAGACAATAAACATATTCTGAAGAGAACCTATCTATCTCTGTGGATAGAAATCAGTATTATTTTCAGTGCAGAAATTCATTTTATTTTATTTTATTTTTTTCAACTATAGTCTACATTCAGTGTTATTTTGTATTAGTTGCAGGTGTAAGTTCATTTCATTTAAGATTTCAGTGGTTACAAAGAACTGAATTCGTTATATCTTCTTCATCTATAATACATATGTTCACAGTTAGAGATCAGAATTTTACACTAATTATCAAGATCATTCATCGCTTTGTATTGAGTAACAACTCACTACAGATTTTATGTGGGGGTGTTATGGATTATTTTGCTACTTTTGGTTCTCTGAGGCTGATTCAGAGTTTTCATCATTTTCTGCTGTTTCCATGAACCTACCAAATCAACCACAGCATACCCCATGTGTTTAATCTGGTTTTGCTCACAGCCTACATCCACATAATTCATCAAATAAAACATGTAGACATTTGAACCAGCCATTAAACAATAGAAATAACCATACCAGAGACCAGGCCACAGGCCGAGGCATCTGGTTGTGTGGCCACAAGCGTGGCTGACGTCAGACACATTGGGATTTGCACATCAGTGAACTGTAAGCAATGCAATAGAATGCATGCCAGCAAACATTCTCTTCAGCATTATGACATCAAAGAATGCAAAGGCCAAAGAATGTTTAAAGTCATTATAATAAATCTGTTTGAACTCTGAAAATGTCCTTCAGAAGAGCATTTTTTAAAAACAGTGAATGGCTAGGATATTTCAGAGAAGAGTGAGAGATTAAATGATTTTTATACAAAATGTTTGTTTTCTAATTTTAAGTATATTTAACAAATAGGACTTCCGCATAACTTTAAAATATTCATATGTTAGTGGTTTGTGGCTGTGGGTATTTAACCTTCTGAATCACCATTTTATTGGCTATTGAAATGCTATGGTTGCTCAGGAATGTGTTTTGATATTACAATAGGCACAGAGTAGGTAGTGAAGCTCCTGATTTTTATTCCTTGGTAATGAAAACTGACCCTAATTTAAAGATGCAGCATCCTGTGCTAATGGTTACTAATAAACATCTCAATTGAAATATGTGGGCAACTTTTTGGAGTCCCAAGGAAGAACTCTACCTGAAAACATAGTTACTGGTAACTACAGAACTCACTCCCCCCACCTGTTACCTGACATGTGCACACCTGTGCACGCAGGCAAAAGATGGTAAGATCTGCAGTCTTCGGAGCAGCTCAAGGAGTATGAGTAATGTTCGAAGAAACGAATAT
>PVKM010013603.1:0-30065 GCA_004027735.1 Carollia perspicillata
ATTTGAACAAATAGTAAAGGAGAACTTCCCCAATCTGGCAAAGGAAATAGACTTCCAGGAAGTCCAGGAAGCTCAGAGAGTCCCAAAGAAGGTGGACCCAAGGAGGAACACACCAAGGCACATCATAATTACATTAGCCAAGATTAAAATGAAGGAGAGAATCCTAGAAGCAGCAAGAGATAAGGGGACAGTCACCTACCAAGGAGTTTCCATCAGACTGTCAGCTGATTTCTCAAAAGAGACCTTACAGGCAAGAAGGGGCTGGAAAGAAGTATTCCAGGTCATGAAATGCAAGGACCTACATCCAAGATTGCTCTATCCAGCAAAGCTTTCATTTACAATGGAAAGGCAGATAAAGTGCTTCCCAGATAAGGTCAAGTTGAAGGAGTTCATCATCACCAAGCCCTTATGATATGAAATGTTAAAGGGACTTATCTAAGACAAAGAAGATAAAAAACATGTATAGTAAAATGACAGCAAACTCATAATTATTAACAACCATACCTAAAACAAAAACAAAAACAAACTAAGCAAACAACTAGAATAGAAACATAACCACAGAAATGGAGATCACATGGAGGGTTAGCAACAGAGGAGTGGGAGGATGAGAGATGAGGGAAAGGTACAGAGTATAAGTAGCATAGATGGTAGGTAGAAAATAGACAGGGGGAGGGCAAGAAGAGTATGGGAAATGGAGAAGCTAAAGAACTTATAAATATGACACAAGGACATGAACTAAAGGTGAAGAATGTGGGTGGGAGAGTGTGTTCAGAGTGGAGAGGAGTGAAGGGGGAAAATGGGACAACTGTAATAGCATAATCAATAAAATATATTTTAAAAAATGTTCACTGAATTCTTAAATCTCAACAATAAGAAAATGAACAACCCAGTTTAAAAAATGGGCAAAAGAAACTTCCAGCCAAGATGGAGGCATTGGTGGATATGCTTTGCTTCATCACAAAACCAAAAGATGGACAAGAACAAATTTAAAAAGAAAAAACAATCAGAACTGCCAGAAAATCAAACTATGTAGACATCTGACAACCAAGGAGTTAAAGAAGAAACATTCATCCAGACTGGTAGGATGGATGGAGACAGGCAGCTGGGGTGAGAAGGTCACACAGCAAGGTGGTGGCTGGAGGATGGGGTGGGCAAGGCAGTGGCGGGTGGACCAGGCAGTGCAACATTCACGTGTGGATAAACCAGGAGGAACAACTGGGTAGCGAGACAGACTGCGCTGTCCAGGGTTCCAGTACAAGGAAATAAAGCCTCAAAACCTATAGCTGTAAAAATCTGTGGGGGTTGTGGCAGCAGGAGAAACTAGCAGTCTCTCAGGAGAGTGCATTGGAGGGACCCACAGGGTCCTAGAATGTACACAAACCCACCCATCCAGGAATCAGCACCAGAAGGGCTGATTTGCTTGTGGGTAGTGGGGGAAGTGACTGAAAGCAGGGGGTAAGAGCCCAGCAAGCAGCATTGTTCCCTCTCAGACCCCTCCCCCACAAATGGCACCACCACAGAGAGAGATGGGTTGCCCCACCCAGGCTAATACCTAAGGCTCTGCCCCTTACAATGTAACACGTGCCCCAAGACAAAGAAATACAGCCCAAATTAAAGAACAGACCAAACCTCCAAAAATAGAACTAAGTGATGAAGCGATAGCCAACCTATCAGATACAGGGTTCAAAACACCAGTAATCAGGATGCTCACAGAAATGATTGAGTACAGATGCAAACAGAGGAAAAAGTGAAGGCAATACAAAGTGAAATAAAGAAAAATATGCAGGGGACCAACAGTGAAAAGAAGGAAACTGGGACTCAAATCAATGGTCTGGAGGAGAAGGAAGAAATAAACAACCAACCAAAACAGAATGAAGAAACAAGAATTCAAAAAAAATGAGGAAAGGCTGAGGAACTTCTGGGAAAACTTTAAATATTCTAACATCTGAATCATAGGGGTAAGAATCTGAATTCCCATCTGAATCCAGAAGAAGAGGAAGAGCAAAAAATCAAAAACTTACGTGAAAAAATAATGAAGGAAAACTTTCCCAATGTGGCAAAAGAAACAGACATGTTAATCCAGGAAGCCCAGAGAATCCCAAAGAAGTTGGACCCAAGGAGGAACACACCAAGACATATCATAATTACATTGCCAAAGATTAAAGGTAAGGAGAGAATCTTAAAAGCAGCAAGAGAAAAGTAGACAGTTACCTACAAAGGGGTTCCCGTAAGACTAGCAGCTGATTTCTCAAAATAAATAAACTTACAGGAAAGAAGGGGCTGAAAAGAAGTATTCAAACTAGTGAAAAGCAAGGACCTACATCTAAGATTACTCTATCCAGCAAAACTACAATTTAGAATGGAAGGCCAGAAAAAGTACTTCCCAGATAAGGTCAAATTAAAGGAGTTCATCATCACCAAGCCTTTATTATGTAAAATGTTAAAGGGACTTATCTAAGAAAAAGAAGAATCAAAAATATGAACAGTAAAATGACAACAAACTCACAACTATCAACAACCAAACCTAAAAAACAAAAACAAAAACAAACTAAGCTAACAAGTAAAACAGGAACAGAATCACAGAAATGGAGATCACATGGAGGGTTATCAGCAGAGAGCGGGAGGGAAGTGGGAGAATGGGGGGAAAGGTACAGAGAATAAGAAGCATAATTGGTAGGTACAAAATAGACAGGGGGAGGTTAAGAATAGTGTAGGAAATGGAGGAGCCAAAGAACTTATATGTACGACCCATGGTCATGAACTAAGAGGGTAGGGAATACTGGTGGGTAGTGCAGTGCAGAGAGGGAGAAAGGGGAGAAAAAAATGGGACAAGTGTAATAGTATAATCTCTAAAATATACTTAAAAATAAAATAAAAATGGACAAAAGGTTTTAATAAATACCTCACTAAAAATTATATACGAATGTGAAATAAGCATATGAAAAGAAGCCCAATATCACACATTATTAGGGAATGGCAAATTAAAATAATGAGATACCACTACACATGTATCAGAATGGCAAAAATCCAAAACACAAACAACGTCAAACGCTAGGCAAGAATGTGGAACAATAGGGACTCTTACTCATTGCTGGTAGAATACAAACTGGTATGGCCACTTTGGAAGACAGTTTGACAGTTTCTTACAAGACTAAATATACTCTTACTGTATGATTCAGCAATCACATTCCTTGGTATTTACAACCAACCTATGTCCACACAAAACTGGCACATAAATATTTTAACAGCTTTATTCATAATTGCCGAAATTTGTAGGCAACTAAGATGTCCTTCTTTAGGTAAATGGATAAACAAACTGTGTTACATCCTGGCAATGGAATGTTATTAAGCACTAAAATGAAATAAGCTAGCAAGGCCTAAGAAGACATGGAGAAACCTTTAAATGCATATTGCTAAGTCTATGAAGCCAATCTGAAAAGCTACATACTATATGTTTCCAACTATATGACACTCCAGAAAAGGCAAACCTATGGGGACACTAAAAAAAAAAATCAGTGATTGCCAGGGGTTTGGGGCCAGGGAGGGATGAGCAAGTGAAGTACAGAGGATTTTTAGAGCAATGTAACAATTCTGTACAACACTATAATGGTAGAAACATGTCATTATACATTTGTCCAGGCCAATAGAATTTACAGCACTAAGAATGAGCCCTGATGTAGCCCCAGCTGGTGTACCTCAGTGGATTGAGTGCCAGTCTACAAACTGGGGGTTGCTGGTTCAATTGCTTGTTGAGGCACATGCCTGGGTTGCAGGTGGGTCCCCAGTTGGGGGTGTTTGAGGGGCAACCACACATTGATGTTTCTCTCCCTCTCTTTCTCCCTCCCTCCCCTTCTCTCTAAAATTAAGTAAATAAAATCTTTTAAAAATGAACCCTAATGTAAACTATGAATTTTTGGTGTCAATGAAAGTTTGTTAATTCTAACAAACGTACTACTCTGGGAGGGGATGTTGGTGGCTGGGAGGCTGTGTGTGTTTTTGGGTGAGAGATGCATAGAAACTCTCCATACTTACCACTCAGTTTTGCTGTGACCTTAAAACTACTCTAAACAATAAGTTTAATAAGGAAATACATTTGGAGACCACTGGGAGAATTAAAATAAAAAACTTCCCTAAAGCAGTCACATTCAGAAGTTTAGAAAATATATCTTAAGCAAAGGCTTTCAATTGGTAAGTTTTGTGATCAGTTTTCACATTAAAAGAATATTTGGCAACAGTGTGGGAGATGAATTGGAAAAGGACAAGACTGGAGGCAGGACTGGCTGAAACACTATTGTGGGATAATAGAACCGAAGTCATGAGGACCTAGACAAAGACGGGACTTGATGACTGACTGGGTGTGGGAGGTGAAAGGACAGGAGTGTAGGATGACTTCAGTTCTGGGCCTCGGGTGATTCAGTGGATGGTGTATCATTTACTAAGTTTGGTGAAGAGGAGGGGAAGTTGAAGGGAGGGAGATAATACGTTTAAGAGGCTCACGGTCTGATTTGATCACATTGTATACTACTTTTCAGTGTATGAATTCTGTAAGTTAGTAAGTAAAATACATTTCAATGAGATTGGTGTATTATAAGAAAATATCCTCAGAGACTAGACCAAATGTTATTTAAAATCCCTTGGCAGGAAATCAAGAAGAAACCAGGGCAGAATGAATCACAGGGCTGTGCCCCAGATGCTGGCAGGCCAGGTAGTGCTGGACAGGACGTCCAGTGCTGGGCTCTGAGTCAGCCAAAGGTGCCTAACAGGCTGAGAAAATTAGAAAAAGCAGACTTTCAAAAACTTGGAACTGAGACCATAGTTTAAATAAAAATAGTCGAACCTCAGTCTCCTTTACTTTCATTTAATCATGATTCTGTTTTTTCATATGCAATAATTCTGTTGTGAAACCTACATCACTGGAGTGTGAAATCAAGCTAGAGTTACCAAATTCCCTAATCGCTCTAACCACGGAAAATACAGCTTCCTACAGTCAGCGTGAAGAACTCTCTGGAGAATCTCCATCTTCTTCATCTAAATACAGGAAGATTTCCTTTTAAGGTTCATTTTCTTTTACCATAGACTATTTGATTGATACATTCTGAAGAGTCACTGGAAACATGCACAGAGTAAAACATCTACTGATTGTCATTTTGAGAATTGCTTCCATTGTTTTTGAAGACCCCATAATGCGCTAGCACAGCAATTTTCAACCAGTGTGCCTCAAAAATTGTGAAAACATGAGATACCTGACTATTTAGTCAGGGGCACTGACCTCTTTTCCCTTAGATTGTCAATAAAAAAATGACAACAGCCAACACAATCGTCATCCAGTGTGAGTGAATCAAAATTATACCTATTTTTGTCAGATCGACTATAAGATAAAAAAGGTTGAAAATCACTGCCCTAGTCTAAATACAAATAATTCAAAAGTCATATAAGATCACACATTTCCAACCTATAAACTTGCTGCCTTAATTTTTCATCCTTTTCCAGCATTATGGGGCTTTTAAAATCGTGTCACGGTCATGAAAAAGTCTACTCATAATTTTCATTTAATAAATTGAAAGAGGAAATGACTTGAGTGCTGGCAGACTTCAAAGTCTAAAATTCTTTCTGGTATAAGAACACTTTCAGCCACAGGAACTACCTAAAAAATGGGATTAGGATGTAACCTACCTGAAACGTTTTTTCCTGGGGGGTGGGGAACCTTTTACATTCATAGGAGATACCTACTGGGAATTTATAATGCTCAGGATTATTTTAGAGCAAGGTTCTCCATCTTGACTTTTGGAGCCTGGTAATTGTTATCAGGGACTGTCTGTGCATGGTAAGGTGTTCAATAACATTCCTGATCTCTACCTCATAGCACCATTCCTGCTGTAACAATCAAAACGTCCCCACACCTCACCAAATGTCCCTTGGCAGTCCAAATCATTCCAGCTTGAGAACCATTGTTCTAGAGTTTTGCTACTGAGAATGTGGTCTGAAACTCAGCGTCACCTGGAAGCCTTTAAGAAATGAGGATTTAAAAAAAAAATAGAAATGAGGCTTTTAAGCCACCTATTCAATATACTGAATCAGAATTTGCATTTCAAGAAGATTCCCAGGTGACTCATGCACATTCAACTTTGAAAAGCTCTGTCAGATTATGTGGATCATATATATCCATCAGCAGGAAGGAAATGGGGAAGAAAGAAGTTTGGAGGGTGGAAAGAGGGGAAACGGGAGAAAAAACAAACAAAAGCTAAAAAACTTGGTTAAAACTGAAAACACACAGAATTTAAAAGTCAAACATAAAAACAGGTAGAGCACAGGGAATATTTAGGGCAGTGAAACTACTCTGTAAGATACTGTAGTGGTGGCATATGGCATTACACATTTGTCCCTAATGTAAACTATAGATTTTGGGTAAGTATATGTTTATGTAGGTTCATCAATTGTAACAAATGTATGACTTCAGTTGGGGATATTGATAGTGGGGGAGGTTATGCACATGTGGGATTGGAGGGTGTAAGGGAAATCTTTGCACCTTCCTCTCATTTTTGCTGTGAATCTACAACTGCTTTTAAAAAGTGAAATCTTTGAAAAATAATAAATTAAGCATAAATAATTTTTCTTTCTGTGAAGTCGTTGACAAAGTTGCCAGTGAGAAAAAGAAAAAAACGTTTTAAATTGAGATTTTAAAAGCGAAAAAAAATTAAAAACAAGGAAGTTAGGGCTATATTAAGTTAAGCACAGTTTTAAATTACTGAGGCCTATATTAGAGCAGTAATCATTAAGATCAAAGTGGGTGGACATCAGAGGACTGATGAAGAAACGAACTGTAAGACCTGGTGATCAGCTGGATATGAAAGAGGAATAGACTTTTGGGGTGCTGCTTCTCACACGGTCACTTTCTAAGCTAGTCTGCATTATCCGGTGGAAAACCTTGGGAAATGGCAGGTGATACTCTGAGTACCACCGAATTACTTGCTGAGGCCTCAGGTAACATCAGTCTTGCCTTCCTTTTATCCCTTTGATTTTACTTACAAAATCAGAAGTTTGCATCATATAGTAATTTAAGTAAGTTATCTTCACCACTCCTCAATGCTCTACTTTAAACCCTTACACATAAAAAAAAATTCTTATTTTTCTAATATGACAACTCTGTGTCAAGAGGATGACACAGAGGATGTTTGTTTTCATGAGCTGTTCCCAGCACTCATACTCCTGAGTCATTTTGATAGTTCAGATCAGAAGCAAGCAATATTCTTCTGTAAGGGCTAGATAAGAAATATTTTAAGTTCCGTGCTCTTCCCTGTCTGTGTCGCAATCATGACCTTGTGAAGTGCAAGCATCCGTGTATGACACATAGACAATTGGCTGTGGCTCTGTTCTGACAGTACTTGACAAAAACACATGGTCAGCTCAATTTGGCCTGCGACCCACAGTTTTTGACCACTGGTGTAGATGTTTCTTTTCAGATTGAACTCATCCTTCTAATAAAAATTTAAATAACTAACATGTATTGAGTACAAAGTACCAGGAACTATCAAAGTGATTTGCATATATCACTATATTTAATTCTCACATCAACACTCTGGGGTAGTTTATCACACAAGGTTCAGTGTATAAAAAATAAATTATTCTAGATATTTCTGGTACAAAAGGAGTTTATTATAGGGAAGTGTGTACTTATAAATTCATTGGAGAAGCTGGAAGAGCACAAATAGAGGGCTTGTTCTGGAGTCATACCCTCATAGCTATGATCCAGAAGGCAGGAAGCCACTATTGCTACCACTGCTGTGACCACCACAGCAGAAAACTCAGGAAAATGTGCCTAGAGGGCGACATGGATCCAACCCATGCAAATCTTGTGTCTATCAGAACTGGCTTTTCAGCTCACCTTGCTGCAGGAAGCTAGCTCTCCTCTGTCTCCCTTCCAAATCTCACGTACATGTTTATTACTGTGCATCCACAACGCTAACTGCAGGAGTGTGGAAAATGTACCTTTTAGCTTTCCAACTTCTTGGAAAAGAAGAGGGCTGAAATGGAGATTGAGAGAGTCAAAGTAGTTAGCACAGATGCATACTAATACAGGGCTGGCCAAAAATTTGTTTAGTTTTTCCGTATGCTGGCTCTAGTAGTGCTTAGTTGTCTTTAACTTCATTCTGAACAATTTTGTTAGATTGTATTTTGACAGCTGTCATGTCAGCATATATTTTTTGTTGTATTTTCTTTTTTAATTTATTTTATTTTTTAATTTTAATTGTTGTTCAAATACAGTTTTCTGTCTTTTACTCCCATCCAAGCCCACCCACCCTCAGCATGTATTTTTTAAAAAATTTCTCAAAATGGGTGAATTTTGTGTAGCTATTTTAATACTGAAGGTGACAGAAAATATGCAACATTTTTGGTGTATTATGCTTTATTATTTCAAGAAAGGTAAAAATGCAACTGAAACGCACAAAAAAAGATTTGTGCAGTGTATGGAGAAGGTGCTATGACTGATAGAACATGTCAAAAGTGGTTTGCAAAGTTTCTTGGTACTATTGATATTTTGGCCAAATAATTCTTTGCTGTGGGGCTGTCTTAGCCTAACATTAGAAGATGTTTAGCAATACCCCTGGCTTCTACCCACTAGGAGCCAAAAGCAGGAGATAGCTGCTATACTCAAAATACCAAAATCAAACCCTTGCTGGAGTGGCTCAGTGGATTGAGTGCCAGCCTGTGAACCAAAGAGTCATTGGTTCAATTCTCAGTCTGGGCACATGCCTGGGTTGCAGGCCAGGTTCCCTGGTTTGGGGTGCGCAAGAGACAACCACACATTGATGTTTCTCTCCTTCTTTTTCTCCCTCCCTTCTCTTCTGCCTATAAATAAATACAATCTTTTTTAAAATATCCAAATCAATAAAGTTATTGGTAAAAATGAAAAATGTATCTTTTATTTTACAGAAAAAATGTAATGGACTTATTGGCCAAACCAGTATTAGTACACATCTCTACTAGCTACTTAAAGCTGATTTAGAAAGAACATCCTGCCATTTTTTAAAAATTATATTTTATTGATTATGCTTTTATTGATTTTCCCCCCTCTACCTCCACTCCCTCAGGCAACCCTCCCATCATTGTTCATGTCCATGGGTCATGCATGTACGTTCTTTGGCTACTCCATTTCCTGTATGGTACTTTACATCCCCGCGGCTATTCTGTAACTACCTATTTGTACTCTTAATCCCCTCACCTCTTCACCCATTCCCCCACAGCCCCCTCCCATCTGGCAACCATCAAAATGTTCTCCTGTCCATGTTTCTGTCTTTGTTCTTCTTGTTTCCTTAGTTTTTTAGTTTCCATTGTTAATAGACATGTATTTTTTTTGCCTATTTGTTATTCATAGTTTTGATCTTTTTCTTAAATAAATCCCTTTAACATTTCATATAATAATAATTCAGTGATGATAAACTCTTGGTGTTTTTGTTTGTTTCTTTGTTTGCTTTTTTGTCTGGGAAGCTCTTTCTTTGCTTATTGATTCTAAATGATAGCTTTGTTGAGTAGAGCATTTTAGGTCCCTGCTTTTCATGACTGAATATTTCTTGTCAATGCCTCCTAGCCTGCGACTCTCCTTTCAGAAATTAGCTGACAGACTTACAGGAACTCCCTTACAAATAACTAACTTCTTTTCTGTTGCCGCTTTTAAGATTCTCTCTTTATCTTTAAACTTTGACCTTTTATGTATTTTTTGTAGTATTTTTATTGATTATGCTATTACAGTTGTCCATTTTCCTTCCTTCATTTCCCTCTACCGTGCACACCCCCTCCCACCCACATTCTCCCCCTTTAGTTCATGTCCATGTGTCATAAGTTCTTTAGCTTCTACATTTCCCACACTACTCTTGCCCTCCCCCTGTCTATTTTCTCCCCATTGTCTATGCTACTTATTCTCTGTACCTTCTCCCCCCATCTCCTCCTCCCACTCCCCTGTTGCTAACCCTCCATGTGATCTCCATTTCTGTGGCTCTGCTCCTGATCTAGTTGTCCACTTAGTTTGCTTTTGTTTTAGGTGTGGTTGTTAATAACTGTGAGTTTGCTGTCCTTTCACTGTTCATATTTTTTATCTTCTTTTTCTTAGATAAGTCCCTTTAACATTTCATATCATAAGGGCTTGGTGATGATGAACTCCTTCAACTTGACCTTATCTGGGAAGCACTTTATCTGCCCTTCTATTCTAAATGAAACCTTTGATGGATAGAGCAATCTTGGATGTAGGTCCTTGCCTTTCATGACTTGGAATACTTCTTTCCAGCCTCTTCTTGCCTGTAAGGTCTCTTTTGAGAAATCAGCTGACAGTCTGATGGGAACTCCTTTGTAGGTGACTGTCCCCTTATCTCTTGCTGCTTCTAGGATTCTCTCCTTCATTTTAATCTTGGCTAATGTAATTATGATGTGCCTTGGTGGGTCCAACTTCTTTGGGACTCTCTGAGCTTCCTGGACTTCCTGGAAGTCTATTTCCTTTGCCAGATTGGGGAAGTTCTCCTTTATTATTCATTCAAATAAGTTTTCCACTTGTTTCTCTTCCTCTTTCCCTTCTGGTACCCCTATAATGCAGATGTTGGAACATTTAAAGATGTCCCGGAGGTTCCTCAGCCTCTCCTCATTTTTTTGAATTTTTTGTTTCTTCATTCTTTTCTGTTTGGTTGTTTCTTTCTTCCTTCTGGTCCACACCATTGATTTGAGTCCCATTTTCCCTCCAACACTATTGGTTCCCTTCACTTAGCATAGCCTTCATTTTTTCATCTAATTTGCAACCAAAATCAACCAGTTCTGTGAGCATCCTGATCACCAGTGTTTGAACTGTGCATCTGATAGGTTGGCTATCTCTTGGTCTCTTAAAAGTATTGGCTCTGGGGCTTTGATTTGTTCTTCTGTTAGAGGCATAATTTTTTGGTCTGGTCAGGCCTGTTATGTATGAGGCGTAGAGCCTTAGGCATTCACCAGGGTGGGGCAAACCCAGTTGCTGGGTTGTGATGCTGTATGTGGGGATAGGGTCAGGGAGGGAACAATGGAGCTTGCTCTGCTCTCTCTTGTATTTCAGTCCCTTCTGCCACTTCCCACCAGTGAATTGGGCCCTTCTGATGCTGGTTCCTGTGGGGGTGGGCTTGTGTACATTTTAGGACTCTGTGACTCTCTCCAACAAATTCTCCTGTGAAGCTGGGAGTCTCTACCGGAACCTTTTCAATCAGTGATTTAGGCTTTATTTCCCATCACTGGGGCCCTGGGTTGTGTGGTCTGTCTCGCTGCTCGTTTTTGTCTGGTTTATCTGTGCAAATGTGTGACCGTGGTCAGCCAACCACCTTGCGCACCTCACTGGGTCTGCTCATTTCCTCCCCGCACCTGGAGTCTGCTAGCCCCACACCGCCTGTGTGCCTGGGTCTGCCAGCCGCCGCCTTTTCCTGCCATGACCCCTCTCCACTGGCCGCCAACTCCGCCCCTCTTACCGGTCTGGATGAATGGTTGTCGGACTTCTGTACAGTTCAATTTTTTGTATGTTCTGGTTGTGTTTTTGTTTCTAAATCTTTGTTGTCCTTAATTTTGGTTGTACAAGGAGGCACACTATTTCCACCTATGCCTCCATCTTGGCCGGAAGTTCCAACCTTTGACATTTTAATTATGACGTGTCTTGCATCCATTTTGTTTGGGACTTTCTGTGCTTCCTGGACTTTCATGTCTATTTCCTTCACCAAATTAGGAAAATTTTCTTTCATTATTTTTTCAAGTTAATTTCCAATCTCTTGCTCTTTCTCTCCTCTTTCTGGCATCCCTATGATGCAAATATTGGACAATTTGAAGTTGTCCCAGAGGCTCCTCATCTATCCTCATTTTTGCGGGAGGGGATTCTTTTTTCTACTTGTCACTCTGATTGGTTGTTTTTTGCTTCCTTATGTTCCATATCATTGATTTGATACTTGGTTTCATCCACTCTACAGTAGTTTCCCTATAAATTGTTCTTTATTTCAGTTAATGTATCCTTCATTCCTGACTGGATCTTTTTTATGTTTCTGAGGTTCTCAGTAAGTTCCTCGAGCATCCTAATAACCAGTGTTTTGAACTCTGCATCTGATATATTGCTTATCTCTATTTCATTTAACTTTTTTTCTGGAGTTTGATCTTTTCTTTTATTTGGGCCATGTGTCTTTGTCTCTTCCCTGTGTTTGGCAGCCTCCCTCTGTTTGTTTCTATA
Organism: Carollia perspicillata; assembly: GCA_004027735.1. Lineage (NCBI taxonomy): Eukaryota > Metazoa > Chordata > Mammalia > Chiroptera > Phyllostomidae > Carollia > Carollia perspicillata. Next base: position 12,215 of record PVKM010013603.1, read on the forward strand.
TCTCTATGCTAGGAGGAGCTGCTTTCGACTTTGTGTCTTGGTAGTGTGGCCTAATGTATTAGGTGTCCCATAGGAGCCAGTGTCACAGCCTCCCCTATCACCCAAGCTGGGTACTCGAGGAATGCCCATCGTGCGGGTTGAGTACATCCTCCTCTTATAGTTGAGCCTTGGTTGCTGTTGGCAGATCAATGAGAGGGACTTACCTAGGCCAGTCAGCCACACACACTGGCTGTGACCACTGACCACCATCCTCTGCCCTCTCTGGACAATCAGCTATACTGGGGCAGGGTGATGTTTTTCCAATGTGGTCTGTAGCTGTCCACTGGGTGCATTGACCCTGGGGTCCCGGGTGGTGTAGGCCCAGGTCAGCCCCCCACCCCCTGTGTTTTACCTGGGCCAGCCCTGCCTGAGCTATAAAACAATCTGAGAAGGCTGCTACTTGTATTGGGCTTGAAGATTGCCAGACAAAGCTAAGCTGTGAATCTAGGCTGGCTGCTGCTAGTGCCAGCAAGGCTGGGGGCCACTTAGCCAGCTGTTGCTTATTTGAGAGAATTTGGAAAGTTGTGAAGCATGAGCCAAGACCAGCCATTCATATGGAGAAGTGGCTTAGGTGGGCCCATAAGTTGAGTGCCGTAGAGTCTCTGGGGATCTTCCAGGCAGGTCAAACAGTGTTAGCCAGGTTCACAGAGTCTCAGATATAGCACCATCTTGCCAGCTCTGTGCCAGGATGGTTTAGAAAAGTGACAATGGCCTCTGCTGGCCTTGAAGACAGACACTTTAGTCTCCTCCTGTATACCACTAGTGCCTTTTAAGCTGCTACTCTGGTGCTGGAGCTCAGAGGGAGGGAGTCTTAGTAGATGAGTCTGTGTGTGGGTTCTTTAAGAGGAACTGCTTGGGGCTCCAGCAGTTTTTTCCACCAACTCAATCCCCACTGGTCTTTGCAGCCAGAAGTTGTAGGGACTTGTCTTCCTGGCACTGGAACCCTGGGCTGGAGGGCCTGGTGTGTAGCTGGGCTTCCTTACTCCTGAGCTATCCTTCCCAAATTTTTAGCTACTACATATGTGTGTGGGACCAGAGCATTTTCTTGTCTGTGCCCTTCCTAGCAGTCTGGATGGATGTGGTTTCTTTAATTCTGTAGTCAGACTTCCATTCAACTCAATTTCTGATGGTCCTGAGTGATGGTTGTTCTATATTTTAGTTGTAATTTTGATGTGGTTGTGTGAAGAGGCAGAACGTGTCTGCCTATGCTGCCATCTTGACTGGAAGCCTGCCATTTTTCCTTGATATATTTTATTCTAAATAAACAAGTTAAAATTATGGAGAGTGGTTTATATGCATACTCCCTCTTTGATATAGTTTTGGTGATCTCCTGCCTTTGAAGTGTTTCAAAATATGTAGGAATAGGACATTTTAAAGAACAAAACATTGGTGATGAGTTTCTTTAAGAAGCACCATTTCTCTTTTCATATGATTGCATCTTAATTACATTGATATTCTAAGCCAAAGATCAAACCTGGCCAAATTTTAAATCAGTTTCGAAACTGGACAGTTATATATGTTAACTTGCAGCCTTCCAAATCCACTCAATTCTATATTATTCATTTTTCTCAGAGCTACAATATACAATAGTATGAATGGTTCATCATACTCCTCTCTGCCAACAAGCTTCATATCCTACTTGAAAAATTAATAGTTTGCTTTCATGGATTAAAAAAGACTTAAAAACGGGATAGAATGAGTGTCTCCTGAGACCTAAGTAATAAATTTGATAGTGTCACGTGACCCATATCCTTTACTGACACTCCCTACCCTTTCTGCCAAGCACAGGTATTACTCCCTGCTGATGTTCAGTATTAATTCAACAAATGTTGAATTTTTAGTTAACTTTATCCTATGCTATTTAGCTCACTTAAGATTATAAACTTCTTAAAAATTGGGATATCTTTTATCCCTTTATACACTTCCTTTTTATCTCTTAACACAATACTAAGAATACAGAGATGGTCAATATAAATATTCATTGAGTGGAATCAATAATTTTAAAATATAATATACTACATATAATATTATAAAATATAATATAATTTTAAATAGAAAATAATTATAAGTATATATATTAAAATATATTTTTATTTTAAATATGAAATAATTTTAAAATATATTAACCTCAAGTATTTATGTTTTAAAACTACTTCATAAAAGAAAAATTTAAAAGAGAGAATCAGCCCTGACCTGTGCGGCTTGTTTGCAGGGCATTGTCCCAGCAGTGAAAAGTCACTGGTTCCATTTCCAGTCAGTGCACATGCCTGGATTCCAAGTTTGGTTCCTAGTTGGGGCACAGATGAGAGGCAGCCGATCAGTGTTTCTCGGTCACATCAAGTTTTCTCTCCCTATCTTCTCCCTCCCTTCCCCTCTCTCTAAAAATAAATAACTAAAATTTTTTTTTAAATAAAATAAAAGAGATAATCAGTTAAAGAACAATTCATCAACATTCCAAACACTTAAATACAACCGACATTATGGTTTCTATTTCTAAATTCTTGGTTTAAAAATTAATTGTGCTCGATGTGTGTAAAATTTTGTGTCCTGTTTTTGTTTTTTGTTTTTTGCTTATTATAGTTAATAATCCCTTCTGTGTTGTTGATGAGCTTTTACTTTTAACACTGTATAATGGTACAGAGGACAACTTGAGCCTCTAGGCCAGTGTGATGGGTAATTTTTTGTGTCAGTTTGACTGGGCCAAGGGGTGCCCATATTAAACATTATTTCTGGATGTGTCGGTGAGGGTGTTTCCACATGAGAGTAGCATTTGAATCAGTAGACTCAGTAAAGTAGACTGCACTCCCCAATGTGGATAGGCAGCATCCAATCTGCTGATGGCCTGAATAGAACACAAAGTCAGAGGAAGGAGGAATTCAAACCTGCTTCCCACCTGGCTGAAGGAGGAGAGACATCTGTATCCTTCTGTTCTTGGACTGGGATTTACACCATCCACTCTAATGGTCCTGCAGCTTTCAGACAGCACGTCATGGGACTCCTTGGCCTCCATAATCATGTGACCCAATTCCTCATATTATATGTATGAGAAGCATAAATGTACTTGATGTTTGAAATTTGCATTACTTTACTATTGAAGATGAATATTTTTATGTTTATTGAGCAACTGTATTTTCTTCTTTATAAATTTTTTTCACAGTTTCTGCCCATGTATCTATTGGACCCTTCATTTTAATGAATGCATTACAATGGCAACTTATTTAAAAAATTTGTAAAATAAAATAAAATCTAGTCACTTTTTTCCCTTAAAGTAGATGTCATCAAATTAAGGAAATGAGTAGCCAAATAAAAGCAATTTTTTAAATAATCATGTTGGGAACAGCCCTGCCTGGTTTCAGGAGCTGTAAACTGCCCCATGGCTAAGGCTGAGTGAGCTACCTCCAGACCATAAGCCACTAAGGAGACAGAGTTTATCTCCCTGGAAGGAGCGCCACTTCTGCTCCTTTTTTCATAACTGGCCTCCAATGCTTGATCAGTTAGCCAATGACAGATAAGATTCTCCAAGGGGGGAATGACCTAAGATAGGCATGATCATGTGGAGGCCCCAGGGAAGGACTTAAGGGGTTATGGATAAAAGGGGTGCTGGCCCCTCACCCTTTGGCTTTGACGAAGCCTGATGCCCCTGAGTCCTCGAGAAGTCTCTGATAATTCCTTGGCTACCTTGCCTCCTCTGCCTGACTTAAGCCTGAAACAATGACAGAGGGCAGTGCAGCCCTCTGCTGGATAGGGTGGGCTCCCTGGGTGATCTGGCCTGAGAAAGGATATGTAAATTCCTGTGAGCCTGCTTTGCTAAGAATGCTCTTAATAAAATGATAAAGACCTGAGCAAGAAACAGTTTACTTTCCAAAGTTTCATAGCCTTTTAGCTGACAGACCCTAAATCAGAATAAGCCCTAATGGTTCCTTATCTATCACCTAATCCTTACTGTCTGAGAATGATTAATAAGTTGTACCTGAATTCCTGCACAAGAAACCCAATAAAACCACTGTCCAAGCAAGGGTCAGCGCACTCTCCCCTTGGAGAGGGTGGCCAGGTTGCTCTGAGACACTCCCCCCTTGTGGGAGTAGCTGTGCCGTCCCCTTTTCCTATACAGGACTCGGTTGTCCGTGTGAATTCGTCTCATGTCTCATCCATAACGCGGCAGGCACTGTGAGCCGATGCCCGCGTCATAATTACAGAAAGAAAAGTACAAGCTGAAATAAGTGTTTGTTCAAATATTGAATGATGCCATCTGGTGGAAAATTGATTTTTACTTGTCTTTCTGAATCAGAGCTTCCCAAATTTCAATGCCCCCAAATTTGGTATGAGACCTTGTTAGAGTATATATTCTAGCCCCGATGACTGGTTGGGTGTCGTCCTGCAAAGTGAAAAGTCGCCAGTTTGATCCCTGGTCAGGGCACCTGCCTGGTTTGCCGGTTAGGTTCCTGGACCTGATGTGCAGGAGAGGCAACCGATGGGTGTTTCTCTCACATCAATGTTTCTCTCCCTCTCTTTCTCTTCCCTTCCTCTCTCTCTCAAAGTAAATAAATAAAATATTTAAAAAATACTTAAAAATGTATATTCTAGTCTCTCCTTTGCCTGGATATTTCTAACTCACTTAATGTATAGAATAACCCAAGCGTGTATTTCAACATTATCCATATTGGAAACTACAAAAATTCCATGTCAGTTAAATTAAGGTGCCCATTGGTACATTGTGTTTTCCTTTTTTGTGGATGAAGAAGGAGCCACCTACTAAACCTGATAAGCTCAGGGAAGGCCAGAATGAAAGAGCCTTGCAAACTCAGAGACTGAAAAGCAACCAAATAGGATGGTCTGAACATAAAAATCCCTAACTATAAGCAGGCCATGGTGGTTAGTGACATTTTTTTTTTTTTTTTGGCCTATAGCTTCTTTGACCAAGGTCAATCTTTACCTTAAGTAAGCCTGTCTATTGTTTTCAAAAAGATAGCACACTTTTGAAATGTCAGAGTAATCCCCCTTTCCCAGACCCTTAAGGATATAGCCTCCCATCAGAGCATGAGACAAGCAACACTTCCTTTTTATCTTATTGCCCACATACCACCTGTATTGCTATAAATGTTAATTATTAACTACCTGTTTCACCAATGCCAAAGAAACAGGTAGCTCTCCATTCACCTTTTATCCAATCTCAGAGATTTCCCTGCTTTGCTTTTTCCCACCTTCTTAATCTACCACCAATGAATTTCATGTAACCCGCCCCCGCCCCCGTATGTCTCCTCCTCTGATTCTAACATATAAAATAAGCTGTAAAACAGCCGTTCCCCAGAGCATTTTCTCAATCTGTTGAGATTTTTGCTTCCTGGCAATCGTCGATTTGGCTCAAATAAACCTTTCTAAGACTTTTTCTTGGGCTGGACATTATTTCGTCAACATTTTTTTATTAGAATTTTCCCCAACTTTATCACAAGAAGTAATTTTGCTATTGCTAACATACTTTTAAAAGTGTAGTCTGTGCCAGCCTGTGTTAACTGTTTTGCTTGTATTTTTTTATTTGATCCTCTCAATGACTGTAATTTGGTAGGTACTATTATTATACCAAAGACAGACCTTTGAGGTATTTCAGGTTCAGTCCCAGACCGCTGTAATAAAACAAATATCACAATAAAGTGAGTCATAATATTTTTGCTGATCTTGCCTTCAGTTTAGGCTATTTAGGGACATTTTGCAACTTAATATTTACATTGTTTGGATTAATACATCACACACTCAGATGTTCGTTATATATTGGGTGTAGATTTTTGGTACTGTAAATTTGGATTTCAATACTTTGCTGTTACTCTCCATTTTCCCCAAATACTCACATAAACTAAACCGATCTGCTTCAAACCTTCTATGTGGAGTCAATCTGAAACTAATTTATTTATAACTGGTTAGAAAACCCAGTTGATAGGGATCTGTTAGCCAGGCCAGGCAGCTGAGACTAATGAAGCCAGCCTTAGGCATGGGGGCCTATTCCTACCCCACAGGGGCCAAGGCCCTAGGCCTGCCTAGCCTGGCCTGAGCCCACTCATTCTGGCAGAAGTCAAGCTCCGCTTCCACAGAGCTCACTGAAACTTATCTTGCCTAATGTCCACTCCCTCTGTAGGGCCCAAAGTATCAACTAACTACAAACTAAAAGATTAATTCCTGCCCTAGTAGGAAATAATGTGAAGGTAATGTTGGAACTTTACAATAGTCTTTCTTGAGCCTATATCCCCGACAACTGTTTATGCTCAAATCTTTTGAGAATTAGTAAACAAGGAGCACCAAATAATGTAGTGGATTTTTAAAAATAGAGTGAACAAACAATATCGAAATTTCTCAATTTATTTGGACATTGCTGAGTGGAAGACAAATTTGAAAATATAATCTTATATTTGTATCTATATATCCCTCACTCCAATCCCTACCTCCCAGGAGCTCAAAGTCTGAAATGGTCAAGCCCAAAGATAAAAATAAGATTCAAATCAATATTCAGCAAAACAAAGGGAAAACATGATGACTAACAAAAAATATTCTAGTATATTGAACTGGGAAGAATAGGAAAAATAAAAATAATAACTTTATTTGAGCATTAATTTGTCCCAAGCACTTTTCTAAACCCTCTTTGAATGCATTGTCATATTTTAATACCCATAGGGGGATTTCTCGAGGTGGGAACAGTTATTAATCTTATACAGATAAGGAAATTGTGTAGTTAAATCACTTGCTGGAGTCATACAGCTAGTAATCTGTGGACCCAGAACCAAGCTAATAGGCTTCAGAGCCCAAGCTCTCTTACCTGCTACAGGACTAAAGATCAAACCTGTATGACTTCCTTGAACAGTGAGTGACAAACCTAGGCCGAAAAATCAACAATGGATTGCCCCTTTAACTAATGGACATTTGCCTAATGACAGTTATTTAGACTCTTGCTATCTCCACACTCATTTAGAGAAGTAAATTAATTGTACTTTATTATGCAAGTGAATTCAAAGTGACTCCCACAGGGTTCTTTTTTTCAGGTTCTTCAATTTTTTTAAAGATTTTATTTATTTCTTTTTAAGAGAGAGGGAAAGGGAAGGAGAAAGAGAGGGAGAGAAATATCAATGTGTGGTTGCGTCTCACGTGGCTCACACTGGGGACCTGGCCTGCAACCCAGGCATTTGCCCTGACTGGGAATTGAACGAAAGACCCTTTGGTTCGCAGCCCGCACTCAATCCACTGGGCTGCGCCAGCCAGAGCAGGTTCTTCCATTTTTTTTTAATGGAAGAAAAAGAAAAAGCCAAACAAGATTATAAGAACTGTGGTAAAGATTTACCTAAAACAAATGAATGCTTCTAACACACCCACTATGACAAGAGTGTTTGAAACCTCATTTTGTAGATAACTACGGTGGGTCTCATTTTAATACTGTGTGGCTCTGAGGTCAGGCCGCTGGCTTCCTGGGAGCCGGCATTATGCCCTGGTGAAAACTCAAGGCACCCCCATTAAAGCATTGCTTTTGTTTACCATGTTTAAACGCGACAGGGCAGCCACCAAAGGACAGTGGGTGCAAACAGCGCTCTAATATCCAAGCGGTGCCCTGAGAAAAGCAGTCGGGTCAGGAAAGCCCTCGGAACCAAAGAGCTACCTCCCGCCAGTTGGGGCTGCATTTCCAAAGCACCGAGGGGCGGGGCCTGGCCGGCTGGCTGGACGCGCGAGGATCAGCTTGCTTGGCTGGGCCTGGTGGAGGGCGGTGAGGGGCAGTGGCTGGCTGCCCATCATGCTGAGTGCACCGTGTGGCAGGCTCACCTCAGCGCTGCGTAGTACACGCGCGCTGCCGTCTGCGGTTGCCCGTAGGTGCCTGCGCGGGTCGGGGTCGCAGCGGTCGGCTGACCAAAGCGAGAGGACTGAGGAACCGCCCCGCGTCTTTGACCCGGTGCTGCTGGAGTTCTTGGTGTGCCCGCTTTCCAAGAAGCCGCTCAGGTGAGCTTCGTCAGCTGTGGCTTCCCTGTAGCGGCCGCCTGTTGCGGGAGGAGGCGGGCGGACTACGCGGCCGCATGCACCCATTGGGGAGCTTTTTAGGTCAGTCCGGGTATTCACTGCTGCCATTTTCTCCGGGCGCGTCAGCTACCAGGCTCCTCCCTGTGCGGCGGGAGGGGCGGAAGAAGGCCGCAGGGGAGCTGAGCCCCAGGCCTCCCAAATCAAACCGCCGAGCCGCAGGGGCAGATTGAAGCATTCATAGACTTGTCCCTGGCTGTGCATTAGAACCACTGGGGGACCTTTTTAAAAATGGCGATTCCCGGGCAGCGCCCCAGGTGGCGAAGGTCTTGGGGCGGGGCCTGAGCCATTACCTGTCTCTTTCAAAGGAGTCTACGTGATTCTAATATATAGCCAGGTTTACGACGTTGTGAGATTTAGAACTAGTCCAAGGCATTAACGTTTTTAGCCAAGATGATGAAGAATACTGTAGCATCCTGCAGATCCTTGTGAAAATGCCGCGTACAACTGATACCTGCGGAACTCGAGCGTGTAAAAGCTTCGTATGCTGCTCTCTGGCTTTTCGTTCTGGACTAGCTGGTTTTTGTAAAGGCGTCTTTCACCTTAACTTATGGTCCTTAGGATAGATAGCTCTACAGTTCCAGGCTACTAAAACAACGTTTACAACACGAGTATTGCGGACTGGATATGCTAAGTACCACAGTGTTATGGGTGATAGATTGCTAGTAATTTTAATTTTCTTTTTTTTTTGTATTTCTCTTTCTGTATTTTTCTTACAATAAGCCTATTAAATTTTCTTAAGCATTGAAATTATCATTTGTTGTACCTTTTAGTTAATTGTGTAACTAGCTCACTGCGGATTGCAGTTTTCCAGTTTTCTCATTTCTGCCCTTTTATCTTTCTCAGACTTTTTCCCCCAGTGGTTTCCTTCTGATGGATCAGTTAGTTTGCTCTCAGGTATTTTAACATGAGGAAGTTGAATTTTTCTCCAGTATGTTTCCAGTAGTAAATTAACTGGGATAGTTTTGGGGGTGACCAGAGTAGTGAAGAACTAGTTGGATTGTAAGGGGAATCTTTTTTCTGAATTTCTTTTTAAAATTAAGGTGTAAGTTGAGAATAAAGTGAAAAAAACTGGGAGAAACTGACTAAAATAGGAACAATTAGAAATTCATTTTCTAAAAGAAATTATTCAATTGGCTATCACTGCTTTTAGAATTAAAAGGAGTTTAATTCTGCTTTTCTGAGATTTACTCTGTGTCAAGAATTGGATAGTGGTGTTATTTATTGAATATCAAGCTCTTCCAAACATTTGAAAAACAAAAGTTTTTCAAAATTCATTTTTTCTTTTTCCCTCCCTCAGATATGAAGCATCGACAAATGAATTGATTAATGAAGAGTTGGGAATAGCCTATCCAATTATTGATGGGATTCCTAATATGATACCTCAGGCAGCTAGGATGACACATCAAAGCAAGAAGGAAGAAGATACGGAGCAGCATTAAATCATAATTAAAAACCACATTTTAAAAACTGAATTTTCTTAATACTGTCTACCTTTTAAAAAAAGTCAGGGTGGCAGGTAATAAGTGGGAGAGAAGAATGTTTCTGTCTCTTCCTACGTTGACTGTCCTTATTCCATTGGTCTCTTTAGCAGGACTGTTCTACTCGGCCTCTGTGGAAGAGAACTTCCCACAGGGCTGCACGAGCACAGCCAGCCTCTGCTTTTACAGCCTGCTCTTGCCCATTACCATACCAGTGTATGTGTTCTTCCACCTTTGGACTTGGATGGGTATTAAACTCTTCAGGCATAATTAATGCAACCAGAGCCAAGATGGTATATACATTAACAATAAGTCTTGAGCATCTGTCTCTGAAAGCTTAACTACATGGAAATACTGGAAACCCACTTAATTTCAGGAAAGATCCTATACCTTCTGTCAAAGGTTTAGAACTATGGGAGGCTTAAGCTGCAGAAACTTCTTTAGTATACTTTGGTTCTGCTCTTGTTTTTGAAGGTTCTAATTCATAACTGCTGTATTAGAAGCAACATTTCAGCACTGTGGCTTGTTGGAAATGAACAACCCCAACCATCATCTATTGACTTTATTTCATTTCCCTTTCATCTAAAAGTTAACAATTTGAAATTTTATGTTTGTTTTAGAAAGTCTTTGGTGAAGTCACATGTTACAGATAACTGAAATAATTCCAAAGGGCCTGTGTTGCAGTAGTTGTAAAGAAATGCGTTGGTGTGATATAAAACTATAATAAAGTGGAAATTTCATGGACTTGCAAAAATTCTGAGTTTGTAAAATGACCTTCATTTCTTTGGTATTGAATGCTTACATTAGTAATAATAATATAAGGTGTTGACACTTGTCCATAAAACATTTTGCAGAATTTTGTTTTTGGTCATAAGAGTGTTGTTCTAAGGAGGGAACATATAAGAATATTCTAAATTTTAAAGTGTAGGCTATTATTTTACAGGCACTTATTACCCAAATAGAATACTGTATTTTGCTACATATAATGCACTTCCATGTATTATGCACCCATGCTTTTGGCCCAAACTTTCAGAAAAAAAATCTTTCATTCAAACTTTTTAATTCAGATTTTTTATTTATATTTAGAAACAAAACTGATAACATGTGTTCCAGGCTATTATTTTGCATATGGAAATCGTTATTGCTTTCTGGCATTACACTTTTAATGCATAAGCATAAATAGAAGAATTAAAAACATTTATATAGATACAGAATTAGTATTACCCATGTATAATGCGCTTCCTTATTTTTCCCTAAAAAGTTTGAGCAAAAGTGTGTATTATACATGGCAAGATGTGGCAGGAAAGTACCTTTGGGTAGAGGTGGGGTGTTGTAGAAGTCTTGCCGATTGTGTCCTCTTGAGCTTATAGCTATATTTTGAACCACGTTTCAGTTTATTTTTCTTGCCTTAGGAAACCAATTTACCACTACGAAGGACATGAGCATTTGACATATCAATAGTTGACAGTTTTCCAGAGCTTTCAGCAAGAATGACTGAGGTTAATATAACTATTTCAGAGTATAACAAATATTTTTTAAAGATTTATTTTTTGAGAGAGGGAGGTGGGGAGGAGAAAAAGAAATTTCAATGTGTGGTTGCCTCTTGAGCGCCCTCTAATGGGAATCTGGCCTGCAGCCCAGGCATGTGCCCTAGACTGGGAATCAAATTTGAGACCCTTTGGTTCACAGGCTGGCACTCAATCCACTGAGCCACACCAGGCAAGGCTAACAAGTATCTCAGTAGTTACCTATAGAAACCTAAGAATTGAATATACTAAATTCTTACTAAAATCTTCAGAAGCTTTAGATCCTTATCAAAAGAAAATTAGAATGTGACGTTAAGTGTATTTTGTATTGTGTTAATTTCACTGCAGTACAAATCACATTTTTTAAATTTATGGCAGTCTACAAATAACCTAGAAGACTACAGAGATTCCTATCATTTCCTGAAATTGTTATTTTTAATTCACCCTAAATCTCCCTGTGGTCAGTGTAAATAAAACAATTTTACTGATAAACATTGTATTCTGAAAAGTCTGTTTCAAGCTTTTGCAAATTCAACATTTTACCTGGAAACTACAAGTGTGCCACTGCAGGAGTTCAGTATTAACCCATCCTCTCACTAATAGAATTCCTTTAGCAGTCACTTACATAGTACAAACTATACTGGTAGTTGTAAGCATATTACACATAATTGTACAATCTAAAGGGTAGGGTAGGTAATAGCACCACTTTACAGATGAGCGAACTGAAGCACAAAGAGATTGACTTACCCAGGGTAACAGCAATAATTGGACTGAAATTGAAACCATATGGCAATGTGGCTTCAGTCTAGCTTCTTAATCGCTAGACAGTGTTTATTTTGAGAACATTCATCTTTTAGAAACAATTAGGAGTCAAAATTCTTGGATTCAAATATTTATTCAAGGCTAAGGCCCTTACTGTTTTCCTAAAAACATTTAACTCTTTTACCTCTATTCTAGCACTCTGTACTGTAATTGCCTTTTTCTGTCTCTTGTCTAGACAGTAAATTTCTCAACATTTTTATCTAATGCTTAGCACAGAGCAGGCAGTAAACCTGAAACTTACTGAGAGGGTTTACTCATGGCTCTGACAAGCCTTATCATTTTAGGCAAGTTCACTAGTATCTCTGAACCTCATCTTCAGAGCTAGATATCCTTCCCCTGCTGCTTTTATACAATTGTGAGGAACAAATTAAATTACATGTGAAAGCACTTTGTAAAGAAATGCTTTCTAATTTAGACTAAGCAATAATGACTACTGCAATGGCAGCACAAGGTACCCTACAGACCAATTTCCCAGGAAACAACCTAACTGGTGAAAATTCTAAACAAAACAAACATGTACAGTCTCTGGAAATTGTTCTTAGGGCATATAGCCAAATGAGGAAACATAAGACAATCTAAAACTGGACAAGTAAGCAGAGTTTGTGACATTTGAACCACCACTCATCTTTCCCCTCCTCTCAGCTTAGAGTGAGAGGCACTCCAGGAGGGTGCAGCCAAAGAATACAGGGCTCCCTCTTCCCCTGTCTCCTGTTTGAGGGTGATGTATCTTTTCAGGAGATGCAGGCCACCAGCAGAGTAAAGGAAATTACATGCTTATAAAAGTAAATGGATATTTTCTCTTTTTCTGAATTGATTTGTAGAGCACCTATATGAAACAATATGTATAAAATTGTATTTTGGGGCCTATAATCATATTGCCATTAACAGCACAAAGGAAATGGATGGGAACAAAGCTGTACTGGAATAAGGAAATGACCCTGGATGGTTAACCTGAATTCACGGGAACAAATGAAAAGAACCAGAAAAGGCACATAAGATTAATATAACAATGCTATAAAGATATATACTTGTTCTCCTTATCTCAGTTTGAGACAATAAGTTAATAAAAGTAAGAACTATAAGAAAGTATTGTTGGGCAGTAACATGTAGGTGAAATATGCATGACAATAGCACAAAAAGGGGGGTTAACTGCCTAGAAGTAATATTTCTGTTATTTCACTGGCACTCTTAAAGATTTATCTATATTTATTATTTTTTAAAATATCTTATTGACTATGCTATTACAGTTGTCCCATTCCCCCCCCTTTATTCTCCTCTGCCCTGCGTCCCTCTCCCACCCACATTCCCCGCCTTAGTTCATGTCCATGGGTCCTACGTATAAGTTTTTTTGCTTCTCCATTTCCCATACTTTCCTTAACCTTCCTCTGTCTATTTTGTACCTACCAATTTTGCTTATTTCCTGTACCTTTCCCCCGATTCTCCCCTCCCCATCCCCACTGATAACCCTCCATGCGATCTGTTTCTGTGAATCTGTTTTTGTTCTAGTTGTTTGCTTAGTTCGTTTTTGTTTTAGTTCTTGTTTTTTTTTAGGTTCGGTTGTTGATAGTTGTGAGTTTGTTGTCATTTTACTGTTTATATTTTTGATCTTCATTTTTTAGATTATTTTTAGACAGAGGGAAAGGGAAGACAGAGAGGGAGAGAAACATCAATGTGTGGTTGCCTCTCTCACACCCTCTACGGGGAAGCTGGCCCACAACCCAGGCATGTGGCCTGACTGGGAATCAACCTGCAACCCTTTGGTTTACAGGCCAGCGCTCAGTCCACTGAGCCACACCAGCCAGGGCTCCCTGGCACTCTGAACGGGTCTGCAGTTTTTAAAATTTCTCAGGCTTTCATACACTGCTGGTGAGAATATAAAATGCTACAGCTTCTTTGGTAAACAGCTGATCCCCCCAAAAGTAATAGAGTTACAATATGACCCAGCAATTTCTCTCCCCTAAGTATATGATAGATACTCAAGGAAAATTGAGTCCACACGAAAACTTGTGCACAAATGTTCACAGCAGCAGCATTAGTAAGAGCCCAAAACAAGCAAAATGTCCAAGTGATGAATGGATAAATAAAATGTTGCATAAGTACAAGAAATAGTACTTGGCAGAAAATAAGAATGAAATACTGTTGCATGCTACAACATAGATGAATCTTGAAAACATGCTAAGTGAAAGAAGCCAGTTGTAGAAAAATCACATGGTTAACTTTATTTATATGAAATGTTCATAATAGACAAACCTATAAACAGTATATTGGTGGTTGCATAGGGCTGGGGGTGAAGGGGAGATTGTGTTACGGCTGAAGAGTACAGGGTCTCTGGGGAGATTAAATTGTTCTAAAATTGTAGCAATCGTGGCACAATTCTGTGCGTATACTAAATCCACTAAGTTGTGTACTTTTTGGCTGAATTACATGCTATGTGAATTATATTATCAGTAAAGCTGTTACCCCTCCTCCCCCCAAAAAACTTACCTAAATGTCTAGTGTATGGGACAGCACAGTGGTCCCAAACTACTTGCTGGAAGTCAAATGCTAGTTAGATGCATGGCCAAAAGTAGAATTAGTTCTTAAGGCTTCTAAATTTTGTCAGATAGAACACCCTTTCTTGAAAATTCTCCCCATTTTCTGGTGATCTTCCAAGTTGAGTTCTTCATTAGCAAATCATCCTGGCTTCCAACCATTAATAGGGACTCTTCTTCACTAGCTTTTTCACATAGCTCATGCCACACACACATTGATTTCACTATAAACCCACCACAGAAACACTTATTCTTTCAGATTGTGACTCCTCCCTGTTCTCCCTCCCCAGTCATTAGCTGACTTCACAATGACAGGAGACCTCTTTATTCCTTAGAGCAGGGTTGTCAAACTCATTTTCACCAGGGGCCACATCAGCTTCCCAGTTGCCTTCAAAGGGCGGAATGTAACTTTAGGACTCAATAAATCTAATTACTGCTTAACAGTTACAAGAGCGCTCCAGAGCTCAGTGCTGCTACCAGTTAGAAACAAGGTGGAGGGTCCGATTCAGCTTGCAGGCCCTGTTTACTGCCTATGCCTTAGAGCCTCTTAACGAGATCATTTTCCCTAGTGTCCTTATCTGCCATCACTGACAGGGATCATCTTTAAACACCTCATAAATAACATCCTTCCCACCAACTTTGTAAGTAACAATTTCCCACTCTGGGGGAGGAAGCAAAAAAGACCTGTCATGATCTACTTCTTCATTTTCTTACAGTCCTGTGAACTTTTAAGGAAGATTCTTTGAACTTCAGACTCTGCGTCTTTAAGATGAAAAGGGTGATACCTACTTCCAGACCTGGTAGAAGTTTTAAGTGAGGTAGAAAATATTAAGTCACTTAACATAGCCAAGAAATAACGTGGATTCTCACTACTTGGTGTAGTTGTGGGGAGAAAGGCCTATCTGCTTTCCAAGTTTTGTCCCTTTCAGTGACGTGTCATTGGACCTGCTATCTTTTGCATATGCCACTAGGTGGCACTTCTGACTGATGGAAACATTGACAACTAAGCAAGCAGAGGACTATGCCTGCAAAAAGCTGAGCTAGGTAGCCATATTCCACAATCACTTACCTCATTTGCATGGCATCTCATGTTATGATAGCTGAAGTGACTCCTGATAGCTGAAAGGAACAAGTGGGGATAACTCAGAGGGGGAAGTGGAACTGAAGACAGAAGGTGAAGGAGAGACACGGGTAGGATGAGATGAGGGTTCCAAGCAGGAGAAAAAGCATGTGTGAAAAACAGGAGACTGGTCCAGTCAGGAAACTGAGACTGTTACAAATGACTAGAACAAACTATGCTATGTATGCAGGGCAATGGTTGGAGACAGGGTTGGAGTTTACATCAGAAAGGGCTTTGTAGCTGGTCTTCACTGCCTAACTTTTTGAATCATTTAATTTGTGCAGCTGATAATCACAATGGCTCCTCTTTCCAGGAGAAAGTAAAAAATCATATTCAAAATTACAGGGATTTGTATGTTACCAACTCCTGTGGTGGTATGTGTTCACATTTGTTTGCTGGTACAGTAGCTACCAGTCATATGTAGTTACTGAGCACTTGAAATATGGCTAGTGTGACTGAGAAACAATTTTAAATTTTATTTAATTTTGCCCTGGCTGGTGTGGCTCAGTGGATTGAGCGCAGGCCTGTGAAGCAAGGGGTCACCGGTTCGATTCCCGGTCGGGGCACATGCCTGGCTTGCGGGCCAGGTCCCTAGTAGGGGACGCATGAGAGGCAACCACACATTGATGTTTCTCTCCCACTCTTTCTCCTTCTCTTCCCCTCTCTCTAAAACAATAAATAAAATATTAAAAAAATAAATTTTATTTAATTTTCATTAAAAAGCCACATATTGAGCAGCATAGCTCTAAACTGTTTTTCCCACTACTGTCAGTGAACCTTATGTACACAAGGGTTTCCTTTACTGCACAGCACCAATATGGGAGATTTCCAGCCTCACAGAATGTTCTCCTGGAGTGTTGGTGTAGATACAAGACCATTTGAAAGATGATTGTTGCAGTGACTGGACAGATGATGAGAGCTTGTACAGTAGTGACAGAGATTCAGAACAAGAATTGTCAGGACATGACTGATTATTGAATGTGGGGGGATGAGGAAGAGGGAAGGGAAGATGATTGTAGGCTTGTCTGGAGATATTGGTACCACCCCAAATTGTGGAATACAGGAAAAACAATTAATTTTCTTCTTGAACATGTTGAGATTAAGGAGACCAGGGGCACGTAGGAAGAGACACAGGCTACGTAGAAAAATGACTGTGATGCTGGAATATACCAATTTCTGTATGTCAGAGGGTGAGATCTGAGCATCTTCAGCATGGAAGTATTAACTGAAGCCATGAAGTTGGTAATCAGGAGTATGCGGAAAGTGAGAAAACAGGACTGCACCAGCATTTTAGGTCAGGGGAGTGTAAGAAAACATGCAAAGGAGACAAGAAACAAGCCGAGAAAAAGAAAGCCACAGTCTAGCAGTTCATGACAGTTTTGAGGAGAAAGTAGTCAATAGTTTCAAGTGCTGTAGATACAAGATGGAAATGGACAAGTGTCCCCTGAAATTTGCAACAAAGAAATCATCTGAGACTTCCGGCCAAGATGGAGGTGTAGGTGGAAACACCGTACCTTCTTTCACAACCAAGATTAAGGACAACAAATATTTATAAACAATAACACAACCAGAACACAGAAAAGTGAACTACGGAAGTCTGACAACCATTCAACCAGACTGGTAAGAGGGGCGGAGTCGGCAGCTGGCGGAGAGGGAAAGCGGCAGGAAAACGTGGTGGCTGCCAGGCTCGGGAGTGCTGGGTGGCGTAGGTGGTGTGGAGCTTGCAGACCCCAGACACAGGGAGGAGACAAGCAGAGCACGCAAGGCGCGTAGGGCAGTTGGCCAACCGTGGACACACATTCACATGCAGATAAACTAGGCAAGAGTGGGCAGTTAGATGGACTGTGCAGCCCAGGGTCCCAGCTACGGGCAATAAAGCCTAAAAACACCGATTGAAAAGGTGCCAGGAGAGGCTCCCAGCCTCAGAGGAGAGGTCGCTGGGGAGACCTGCAAGGTCCCAGAGTTTGCATAGGCCTACTCACCTGGAAAACAGCGCCAGGGGACCCAGTTTGCTTGTGGGAGGCAGCAGAGGGGACGCAAACTGGAGAGAGCGTGAACAGGCGCCATTGTTCCCTCTCTGACCCCGCCCCCACAGACAGCGTCACAACTTGGCGACTAGGCTGCCCCGCCCTGGTGAACACCTAAGGCTCCACCCCTCATACGTAACAGGCGCCACCTGACCAAAAATGACTCAAACAGAAGAAAAGCTCAGAGTCCCAGAGCCAATACTTTTAAGCAAGCAAGAGATAGCCGACCTATCAGATGCACAGTTCAAAGCACTGCTAATCA
>PVKM010013604.1:0-30039 GCA_004027735.1 Carollia perspicillata
AATTCTTGTTTCTTCATTCTTTTCTGTTTGATTGTTTGTTTCTTCCTTCTGGTCCACTCCATTGATTTGAGTCCCAGTTTTCTTCCCATCACTATTGGTTCCCTGTGCATTTTCCTTCATTTCACTTAGTGTAGCCTTCATTGTTTCATCTAATTTGTGACCAAACTGAACCAATTCTGTGAGCATCCTGATCACCAGTGCTTTGAACTGTGCATCTGATACTTTGGCTATCTCTTGGTCACTTAGATGTATTTGCTCTGGGGCTTTGATCTGTTCTTCCATTTGAGCCATTTTTTTTTTGGTCTAGTCACACCTGTTACATATGAGGGGCAGAGCCTTAGGTGTTCACCAGGGTGGGGCAACCCAGTTTCTGGATTATAATGCTGTGTGTGGGGCTGGGGTCAGAGAGGGAACAATTGTGCTTGTTCCGCTCTCTCTCAGATTTCAGTCCCCTCTGCTGCTTCCCACAAGCAAATTATGCCCTTCTGGTGCTGGTTCCTGGGTGGGTGGGCTTGTATATGTTCTACGACCCTGTGGGTCTCCCCAGTGAACTCTCCTGTGAGGCTGGGAGTCTCTCCTGGCACCTCAACCCCCACAAGTTTTTTCAATCGGAGCTTTTAGGCTTTATTTCCCAGCGCTGGAGCCCTGGATTGCTCGGTCTGTCTCGCTGACCATTTTTGCCTGGTTTATCTGTATGCGAATGTGTGACCGTGGTCTGCCAGCTGCCTTGTGCACCTCACTGGGTCTGCTTGTTGCCACCCCATGCCCGGGGTCTGCCAGCCGCTGCCTGTGTGCCTGGGTCACCAACGACTGCTTTTTCCTGCCTTGACCCCTCTCCACTGGCTGCCGACCCCACCTCTCTTACCGGTCTGGATGAGTGGTTGTCGGACTTCTGTACAGTTCAATTTTCTGTCAGTTCTCATTGTTTTTTTTGTTGTTGTTGTTGTTTCTAAATTTTTGTTGTCCTTAATTTTGGTTGTGCAAGGAGGCACAGTGTGTCTACCTATGCCTCCATCTTGGCCGGAAGTTTATGGGTGTTTATATAGACACTTACCAGGTCCTTTTTACCTATATTATCTCAGTAGTTTCTATTTAGCCTGCTTTTTAAAAAGGCCAACCTAGGCTTCATAACCCTCTCCTTTCATCAAGACTCTCAGCTGTCTTTGTGTCCCGGTCACCTCGGACGCAGGTAGTCCCATTCCTTGAGTAACTCCAAAAATGGTACATGTTGGTGGGGGGAGTCTACCCGCAGGGGCTACTTCACAGAGCACAGCGCTGTTTACTGGGAAGTTGCTGGCTCAGAGGGTCACAGTTCATCCCTCTCTCCTGACCGTAGCCTCCAGGCCTGTGTCCCACGGATTAGAGTTTGGTGAGATCCTTGGCCACGATGTTCTTGAGTTATAGATAATACATATCAGACCCCATTTTCAGAAATGTCCTAGCTATGACATGCTGCCTACCTGTATTCTGAGAAATAGTACAGTTTAACAGAAAAAAAAAAACATTGAATCGGGTATATAAATAGGTCTTAATCCTGATTTTGCTATTAGGTAATTGCAGCCTTAGCTATGCCTGATACAGCTTCCTGATCTCTAAAGTTAAAGGTATGGGACTAATTCTCATAACTTCTATGATTTCATGATTGCTAGAGTTTGACATCTCTTAAGTGTTACAATAACTATTTTTATTGAGATCCCTTTTTAAACATCTGGATGGCCAGGCAAGTGGAGCATGTTGCCTGACACCGAGAGAACTCCTTGAATATTATCAGTGCCTTAAGGCCAGGGCTGGGCCACACGTGTGCTGGAGGGAGTGCCGCAGGTTCGGGGGAACTGCACTGGGCTAGAAATCCGAGGACTCGGGGTTCAGCCCTGTTTCTCCCCCTTTTTAGCCATGTAACCACAGACAAGTCGTGAACTTCCTGGGTTTCAGTTTCTTTATCTATAAGCGAAGATAATAAAATCCATTCCATTTTCTTTGATTTGAAAGAACCAAATAAGCCAAAGTAAAATATCTTAGAAAAATCCACACAGTGTTATCTCTATAAGATGTTATTTTTAATTGAGAAAAGGTGTTTCAATATAATATTCCCACAGGAAGTCATAAATATAACATTCTTGACATACTAGACACTTAATCTTTGAGGTATTTCTCCAGGGTTAGTAATGCTTTGCACTGAATCATTTATACTCTTTCCACCAGTTCTTCTGGTGATACACAGCATACCTTTGAAAGATGAGTAATTTTGAAGAAGGCTGCAGTCTGAAGCCATGAAAAGGAGCAAAGCTGACTAGTGTGAACGCTGAGAAGAAAAAAAATTTTTTAAAGGACATCTACTAACAAGGGCTCATAGTGGCTAATGGGGCTCAAATTAAAAACTACCACAACAAAAAAACAGCACCTAACAGCCGTTCATGCATAGGGGCCTCTCACCTAAACTTCATTTCCTGGAGAAGTGTCTATGCTGCTAAACTGCCAGCTCTTATAAAGGTTTCCTAGAGTCCTATTCCAATCAGCTTCCCCTATCCAATCCGAGTGGTTCTATTCTGATCAAGCAGCACATTTGGACCAATCAAGCTGTGAGGATTCAGCATCCTTATTTACATAAGGACAGACCAACCAGAGACCAAGGGCGGGGACTTCTGTGTATATAAGCCAGCTTTCCTCTGGCTCGTGGAGTGCGTTTTCTTTGCTGAGCTGGAGTAGAGCGAAAGAGCGAGCTAGCCCCAGGGCTACCTGGCTGTTGGCCCTGCTGTTTCCACCACTGCGCTGTAGCACCGTGGAGCTATTCCATAACAGTGCTGTTTGCACAGCCACACTGTATTGTTGTTGAGCTGTTTGCACCAAATAAAGTTTCCTTTCTCACCACACTCCAAGTTGGAGATCCTTGTTGGTGTTGAATTCACATGAACAACCATTGGTTGGCACTAGCCTAAGCTGAAATCTAGTTCATGACCCATGACTAGTTTGTCTAATAATTTGGCAAGCAAACTAAAAAAAAAAAACCAATTCTATGAGATTAAGAGACCGAGCAGGTACACAGCTATACACAGCCTAAAGGTGAAACAAGTACACAGAAACAGATTATTTGTTAAGTTTCATTTAGAATGCAAAATCCCAGGTTGAATTTTTGGGATCCACATTTCATGAAACATCAACGTGGTAAATAAACCTTTTCTCTCCGTAAAACAATTGCATATATGTTAGTAGCAATGCTTGAGGCATTCAGAGATGTTTAGTTGTCTACAACCTCAGTGTGAGTCAACAGTGAGCTGACTGCCAAAAAAGCTGGTACAGTCTTCGGTGGCATTATGAGGAGCATGATGTCCAGAATGCATGCAAAGAGACTGCCTCACTGTTCTCTGCTGACCAGAGAACAGCTAACATTTATCTCGCTCTGGGCTGCATGCGAGGCATATAGATCATCTTTGATATGTCCCCAAAAAAGGTTATATTGGTGAGAACACTTAATAACAGCAACAAATAGTTGAAAGCACTGAGAATATGTAAGCAGCAAAGCAAAGCATGCAAACTCAGGAAGGATGCTGCCACTTTGTTAAGACAGCTGATGGGGCTGTGTGTAGGGGGTTTGTATTTGCTCCATACGGCCCTAGGGAGAGGGGCTGGAGTCAGTGGATCGAAACTCAGGCATATTTTAGCCCAAAACACTTGCCTCCAACAGGCGATCCAAACATGAAATAGGCTGACTCCGCAGGCGGTGAGTTCTCAGTCAACCTGGGTGTTCAAGCGCTGTCCGAATGACCACTTGGTGGGAGTGTTGGAGAAGGAAGTCAGTCATTGGATGGCTAGTTGAACTAGTATAGCTGCTTTAACATGAACCAAAAAACAGGGATCGTAAGTCCAAAGAACCATAAACAAACAGACGATAGAACAATATAAGACAGAGAGTGTGGGATATAAAGAAATTAAAATCAAGAAGTGTGATCTTATTGAAAAACCAGGTGATAGGAAGACTTCACATTATTAATAGTGGTGGTGGTAGTAGTAGTAGTAGTAGTAGTAGTAGTAGTAGTAGTGTATTTGTTTGGCTTTAAAAGATATGGACCACTTTTCTTGCTAGTGTGTGTGGACTTAGATTCTGACAGGAGTTCTGAGCCCAGAATCAGAGGATGAAACAACTATCTTATTATTCTAAAGAGTGATTTCTACTGGGAAATGGTCGTATCTGGGGCTCAGTGAGAGGAAGAAAAATAACTGTATGGGGATTAAGGGATCAAGCAGGTACACAGCTGTAACAGGGTGAAACAAGTGTATGGAAAGAATTAGAGATTTCGGCCAGGCCAAACAGGCTTGTGTTCTGTACCTTACCCTCTCTAGATACTGGCATCTCGAAACCCTTAACACTAAAGCAAAGTAGATTTTGTGTTCCGAGGCTGCACAGTATGCTAATTATCCATTGTGGAGGGCTTGCAGCATCGTCATAACGTACCGGGTTTGCTGCCCTACCAAGCACCTTACTGCTGACAAACCCTGCCCTTGGTCCCGGGTCTCAGTTGGTCCTTGCTGAACCAGAACTGAACCTTGCTGCTGGCCCTGCCTGAGTTAGTGCCCCACATCGAATAACTAGCCTGCCATGTTTGAGGCATTGGCCCTTCTTGCACTCCAGTTCAGTAACTGACGCTATGTGTTGTTCCCTTAAACCCAAGTCTCTCTCCAGCATCCTGGTGCACTGCTTCCTTTTTGTAATTAATTAATTAATTGATTAATTGATTGATTGATTAATTAAATTTTTACTACTCACCCATGAATATGTTTATTGATTTTAGAGAGAGGAAGGGGGAGAGAGAGAAACACTGATGGGAGAGTGAAACATCAATTGGTTGCCTTCCGTATGAGCCCCAACCAGGGATGGAACCTGCAACCCTTCGGTATATGGGATGATGCTCCAACCAACTGAGCCACCCTGCCGGGGACACTGCCCCCTTTTAAACTTAGCTCTGCCAAAGGCTTGAATCTGGATTTTTGAGTCTCACTCTCTTTGCTGGGACTTGCTGGCTATTCCCAGATCTAACATAGACCAGTTTCTGGGCTGCTGCTGCTAAGTCTCAGGGCCCCAGAGCCTTATGTTTGGGACTCTGTGGGTGCTGCAGGTATAGGCTTCAGTTCTCCAAGAATCACATCCCCTTTATCATCTGGAGCCTTTCTTACCATCCCAAGCTTTTCCCTGATCAAGAAAGTTGGTCTGACTATGCCAGCAGCACCTAGGAAGCCAGACTAATATTGGCCTTTGCTCAGAGCAGTCCACAGAAGGTCGGCTCCCATACTCAGCCTCTGTAGCTACTAGCCAAGAAAACCTTCCAAACCTGCCCTGGCTGGTATGGCTCAGTGGATTGAGTGCTGGCTTGTGAACCAAAGGGTCACCAGTTCTATTCCCAGGCAGGGCACATGCCTAGGTTGCAGGCCAGGTCCCCAGTGGGGCGGCGTGCAAAAGACAACCACACATTGATATTTCTGTCCCTCTCTTTCTCCCTCCCTTCCTCTCTCTAATAAATAAATAAATAAATGAATGAATGAATGAAATCTTTAAAAAGAAGAACCCTCCCTAAACCTGGTAGCACATGTTCTGCTGGACTTCCAAGCCATGCTTCTGGGCTCCCAGCCCCATCTCTGTTGACTGGGTACTTCTCCTGTGCAGACTCTGAAGAGTTAGTTTCAGTAGTCCATGGCAGGCTGTACAGCTTTCCTCGCACATAGAACATTTAATATTTGTTCTCTTCATTGGTTAGCTGTATAAAGACGTGCTGTACCAGATACTGTGCCAGGCACTGGGGTCAAACATGAATAAGCCATATGGTGCTCGTTCTCATAATCACAATAATAATGGCTCCTATTTCTTGAGCCCCTGCTATGTGTCAGGCACTGTGCCAGGCCTATCAGTGACAGACTTTACAGGGGACAGAGGAGGTGTGTTGTGAAGGCGGGGGGGGGGAGCTGGGTGGTTTGTATTACATACATAAGGCTGCAGACACAGCACAGCACACGGTTAGTGCTTAATAAACAGTAGCTGTATTTACAAAGTTAGTGATAACATTACCAAAAGTACCACCCAGGTCCAGAGGTGGTAGAACGAACTTCTGAACGAGAAGGATGCGCGAAGGATGTGCGAAGCATGCAGGAAGGTCAGTCCAAGAAGGAGGAGAAGCGAGACCGCACACGGAAAAAGGTGGCCGTCGCAGAGTAGCCAGTCTGTCTGGAACCCCCATGCAGGTAAAGGGTTGTGCGGCACCAGTGTATGACGACGCCTGGAGAGTTCTAGGGACACGCGTGCTGAAGGGTGGCTCCAGCCGTGAAACCCTTTTCCGTATTCACAGGAGAAAAGTGACCGTGTGAAGCTGTAAAGACCGGAAGGATGAGACAAGCCTGAAAACTATCCAATTAAAGGAGGGAAGATTGCAGACTGCTTAGTCACCTGAAGACAGAGAGTAGCCGTTACAAAGTGAGGCGAGATGATTACATCACCTAAGTGAGCATCGATCAACGTGTTTGGCAGGACGAGTGGAAATGTTTTGTCCTTAAATAATTCAAGGCTGCAGGCTTCCCACCCAGTTTAAGATAGTGTAAATGGCTGCTATCTATAAATATGTATGGTGTTCCAGTGGGGAGTGAGTAGCATTTAGAGGAGCAATAAGTAAAACTTACCGTCTGTATTTCACCCTGAGTGATTAATAAAGCACTTGATGGCAAACACGCAATAGCCCTCAGTTGAGTCCCTTACATAAGGAGCAGGAAATACTATTGGCTTGTTGACCTGGTGTATACCATACTTAAGCCATATTACAACATTATAATCAGAGGGAGTCCGGCCTGATGATTTAAAGACATTTTTCCTTCTAACACTCTACATTTCTATAAGGTAGACTTCATTCAAAATCTATGACAAATTTTCATGGCTAGTTAGTTGCGCATCTTTCCCTCGACATTTTCCTGAATTAACCAACACAGGAAGTGGTGACGAAACAAGTGAAATTTAAAGAGTATTAAAGTTATGGCCATATGCGATAGGGTTATGTAGTAATGACCTTGTGTAATCGCTTTCTCAGCCAGTGGGAAGCAGTGTGCTTGTTTTATCAGAGGCAGCATGCAAAGTAGCTAAATCGTCAGTTTTTAAAAATCTCAGCTTGCTGGGTACTAGTTTCATAACCCTGAGCAAGGTACTTAGCTTTTCTGGACGTCCTTCCGCTCTTCTTTAGCATCAATGGTGGTACAGTACTCGCTCGCAAAGCTGCTTCGGGGGTTCTGTGAAACGCAGGGCTGTGAAACAGTTCGCAGTGTGACGCCCACTCTGGGCAGGAGCGCCCCTCCCCCACGGGGACGGTGCCACTCCCGAGTGTTTGGAAAGTTTCCCTCTAAGATGCCTGCAAGCCTGTGGCACAGCCTCTGCAATGATCTTAGTGATGGTGCTCAAGAAACCTAATGGTTGTTTTTTTTTTTTTTTTTTTAGGGTAGATTTTAGTTTTGAAAAGAACAGAAAAAGTTCCCTGAGAGCTGAGTTAATGGGTGATCAGACTGGAGATGGTAACAAAGTGTGACGATGAAGTTTGGATTATAGATCAACTCTGAGAGCAACTCCAGCGGAGAAGCTCCTGAAAAGTGTTGAGCAAAAGCAGCATTTTGGGGAGTCAGCTTGGTTCGATAAGTTCTTGTATGTTTAAACTTCGGCTTCGTTACGTTGTGATCACACCTCATCCCTGTGGAAATGATGATGCAGAACAGAATTGTTAGCAGAGACGAGCTGCCCATGAGGAGCAAATAAGACCACAGTGAATGCGTAGAGACCGTATTGCTGCCCCAGAGTTCATTAAAATATTTAAAAATTCTTTATAAACAACGCAAGCCTGGCCACTAACAATTTAAAAAGTCTCATTTCTAAATCTTACTGTATGAAGGCCTATGACATTCTCCCAGAACAGAGCGGTCCTGCTTTGTCCTTAACCCAGTATATATCTTCAGATGAATGTATCTTCCTCTTGTTAACATCCTTTACTAAGTTTCCCAGACTCAAAAGCTCGTCTGATTCTTTTCCTTACATTAAATTGCTGCTTTAGAAATGTCCTGCATTCTGACCCCTCTCTGGTCTTAACCGCAACCCCCATCACCACCTTCCTCACTGGATCTTGCCTAGATCACCGTGTTACCTAAGAATCCAGCTGCTCTGATTGCAGTGTTTTTGTCTTCTGCAGAGCCTTTTTAGATTAGTACTATTATATTAATTTTCCGAAAGTAACGTTTTCGCCTGTGCGTATTTTTGTTACAGTACTTAACACATTGATTTATCGTTTGTGAGGGGGCCATGTGCATACCTGTCTTTCTGAGATCTTTGAGAGCAGAAACTCTTATTTACCTGTACCGGCAGCGATCAGCACAGAGGGATTTGGGTGCCCATGGAACCTCCACAGAGATCCCTGTGGACAGATGGAGCCCGAAGACTGGCTTTTGGACTAGGGAGAGCAAGAGTTCAAAGTCTTAGCAAACAGTGATGGCTGAGTCCCTGAGAGCGAAAGACCGCCCAGAGAGAGGGCGCAGAAGGAACGATGAGGGGCAGAGGGCCACGGAGGCCGAAATGTCCAGAGGAATCAGGGAAGATGCGAGCGTGAGCAGCTGCCCCAGGTCAGAGGGCCGGGCAGCGGTCAGTGCTGCCCCGGAGTCAGTTCACTGCGTGTGTTGAATGCAGAGCTCGGGAGAGTGCTGAAATGGGTCGAGCTGGTCCCTGGGGGCAGCCCATAGATAGTGGCCAAAGTGAATCAAATTGGGAAAAGGAGAGCCAATGGCCAAGATAACTTTCAATAAGCTTGGAATGACAGGAAGGAGAAAGAATAGTTCGTTGTTTGAGGATAGGATGGGGCTTCTTAAAAAATGAACCTCCTTTGGTTATGGCCGGCTAGCTCAGTTGGTTAGAATGTTGTCACAATGTGCCGAGGTTGTCGGTTCAATCCCCTGTCAGGCACATACAAGAAACAACCAATGAATGCATAATAGATGGAACGACAAGGCAATGTTTCTCTCTCAAGTCAATCAATTTTTAAAAATGAAGCTCTTTGAACACTTTTGTGAAAAGAGGGAATGATCACTCTGGCTTGCAGTGTCTGCAGCATCATGGATGAGATACGAGACAAATTCACACAGACTGCCGAGTCCTGTGGAGGAAAAGGGACAGCACGGCTACTCCCTCAAAGGGAGTGCCTCAGAGCGCCTGGCCACTCTCCCAAGGGGAGAGCGCGTGCGCCCTTGCCTAGACAAGCTTTTATTGTTTTTTTGAGCAGGAGTACAGATACAACTTATTAATCATTGTCAAGCAGTAAGGATCAAACAATAGATACCATACAAAGAACTATTAGGGCTTCTTCTGAGTCAGGGTCTATCAGCTAAAAGGCTGCAAAACTTTGGGAAACAAACTCATTTCCTGCTCGGGCCTTTATCGTTTAACTAAGAGCATTCTTAGCAAAGCAGGTTTCACAGGATTTTACATACCCTTTCTCAGGTTTGCTCTCCCGGGGAGCCCGCCCTTTCCAGCACAGGGCTGCACCTCCCTCTGTCATTGTTTCAGGCTTAAGTCAGGTAGAGGAGGCAAGATAGCTAAGGAATTTAGAAGACTTCTCGCAGACAGAATGAGGACTCAGGCTTCCTCAAAGCTGAGGGGCGAGGGTCCATCACCCCCTTTCTCCGTAGCCCCCCAAGTCCTTCCCTGGGGCCTCCACGTGATCATGCCTGTTTTAGGTAATTCCCCCCTTGGTGAATCTTATCCGTCATTGGCTAACTGATCAAGCATTGGGGGCCAGTTATGAAAAAATGAGCAGAAGCAACGCTCCCTCCAGGGAGATAAGCTTTGTCTCCTTAGTGGCTTATGGTCCAAAGGTCACTCATTCAGCCATGGCCATGGGGTGGTTACAGCTCCTGAAACCAGGCAGGGCGGTTCCCAACAAGGGAAGAAGCCAGAAGAGAGAAGGCAGTGTCTACTTTGTGCTAGGTGATGTCCTGATGCTCTACACAATCTTTCCTTCCATTCTCATCACCGGCTGGGAGCAGGGTACCCTACACACTTGACTCGGCATGGTGAACACATTTGACCAGAGGAGTGAAGATCTCTTTAACTACAAAGGTCAGACTCTCTCTGCCACATGTTACTGTTTCCATGCTCTTCCCAACCTCTTTATATCTGTTGGTTTAGATGTAGAGGAGGGTGGGAAGGAAGGGGGCCAAGGTCACTGACTGTGTAGAGACTCCTTGGGGAAAAATAAGGACACTCTCTTCATGACAGATGGCAGAGAGTGAGGCCTGAAGAGGGACACGCAAGAGCTGACGGACATACTGAGCCTCAGTCCTCTCCTAAGAGGAAGAGGCAGAGGGTAGTGTGAGATTAAAAACCCTAACTGAGTGATGGACAATTAGAAATCACAGCTGAATAGCAGTGTTTGGTTACAAGATTTTTGATTTTTTTTATCTTATCTGAAACTGCTTTCACTTTCTTGGGATTTAAAAAAAGGGAGAAGTCATAAAGGAGCCAAGTTAAAAAAAAACAACAACCCTACAATGGAGTAGGAGGAATGGTGAGATCAGTGTATTGCAGAAAAACTATACGAAACTTTTATGTTTACATAAATTTAAGTTCCATGTCTAAGGAATAAAGGATAAAGTATCAAAGAA
This sequence comes from Carollia perspicillata, assembly GCA_004027735.1. Taxonomy (NCBI): domain Eukaryota; kingdom Metazoa; phylum Chordata; class Mammalia; order Chiroptera; family Phyllostomidae; genus Carollia; species Carollia perspicillata. The sequence goes on from PVKM010013604.1 coordinate 10,663, forward strand.
CTCCAGATTCTTAAGACGATGTGGAGAACCCAAGGCCTTCTGCTACAGCAGAGAGAGGCCTTGAGCCCTGGCGCGAGGAGAACTGCCCAAATTCTGGCTCAGTCACTAGGCAGTTCCCATTAGCTCACTAGGTCTGTTTTCTCAGCTGCAAGATCTGGGGGTTGAACTGTGATATCTGACGTGCCTTCGAGCTCAGAATATCTGTGCTGGCGTTGGGACCGGTGTAACGCAGTAGTTAGCAGCCCAGACTCTGGAATTGGAACGCTTACGATACTTCTCAGCACCTCACGTTCAAGCCGTGTGCCTGTGGGCAAGTTGTTAGCCCCCCTGGGCCTCAGTTTTCTCATCTGTAAACTAGGGATATTAATAGTAAAACTCCCCTGGCTGGTTATGGAGATTCATGGAAGAAAACCCTTTTATAAAAAGTGCCCGACAAGCCCTGGCTGGTGTGGCTCAGTGGATTGAGCACGGGCCTATGAAGCAAAGGGTCGCAGGTTTGATTCCCAGTCAGGGCACATGCCTGGGTTGCAGGCCAGGTCCCTGGTAGGGGACATATTAGAGGCAACCACATGTTGATGTTTCTCTCCCTCTCTTTCTCCTTCCGGTCCCCTCTCTCTAAAAATAAATAAATAAAATATTTTTTTTAAAGTGCCAGACAATAGTAAGTACTAGATGAATATAAGCGATAGCAACTATAGATGCGGGTACTGTTCCTCTGATACCCTCCGCCACGGCTGAAGGCGTGCCACGCTGCACCTACCTATAACTGCAACAGTGGTAAATAGAATTAAACAATGGGAGTTTGCCAGGTTCCCCTTTTGGGAAAGGAATGAAAGGAATTTTCAAAGATCTGAGTGGTCAGGACCTCTGGGTTATGATTCAGCTACAGTCAACCGTCAAATTTTCCCACAGCTCAGTGGAAAGTCACTGAAGGCCCCGCCGCAACAGTACCGCCCCCCTTCCGTGTTTCTCTGCTAGGGTGCGCCACCCACTCCGGAGGTCTGACCATATCTGTCTGTGTCCCAGCAGGGAGCGGATCTAAGCAGGCTTCATAACTTCATCAACGCAGGCCCTGGATGGCTAGCTCAGTGGGTTGGAGCGTTGTCCCATTTATGTCAAGGCTGTAGGTTCAATCCCCAGTCAGGCACATACAGGAATCAGCCAATGAATGCATCAATAAATGGAACAACAAATTGATGTCTCTCTCTCTCAAATCAATCGATTAAAAAAATTAGAAAAAAAATGACCATCTCGATTGCTGTGTCTGCCTGTGCTTCTGTCCCAGCGATGCTGTGGGACTGAAGCCTGAGTCTGCTGTCGACCCAGCTGTGGGACAGCGAAGAGGACAAGCGGGGGGTCCGGACTGTTTTCCCAGGCAGGAGCAATGATATAGTGACTATCAGAGGCTATTTCAGAATTCGGAACATTGAGCCCCCACCCCCCATGCCTTTCTCTGTGGGTAAAGTTAAGGTTACGGACGCCACGGTGAGAACAGCCAACATCAATAACTTTCAGTACCATTTTTAAGTTTTCTCAAATGACCCCAGCAGAAGCTCTGTCTGTTAATGTACCTGTCCACAGTTTCAACCAAAGTGGACACACCCACACATACTATTTGCTTATAGTCCTAACGTAGTTTGAAGTCTTCATGTGTCACTTTTCCAAACTCGGATTCAAGATCCCTTCTATTGACCTCGCTTTCCCTGTTTTCAGCCTTGCAGGGAGACTTGCAGCCGGCCCGACACCATAAGCTCAACTGATGGTTGGCGACCTGGGCCAGGGCTCTCTTCACTTCTTGTTCCCTTTCCGGAGCAGACATGGGATGGTCCAAAGCTGGTCTGGATTGTCCCCGCACTGGAGTCTTTCATGTGACACAACTCCCGTGACAGGCATTACAGGAAGGGACTTCAGAACCCAGGCCCCTCGCTCAGGTGCGGACGCCCTCAGAGCTGAACCCAGAACGAGACCCAGCACAACACGCCTTCTGCAGCAGCTTAGTGGTCCTGGCAACTCCACTCTGCACATTTCTGCCCTTGGCCTCACTCCTCCTCTGTGGACTCTTCTGTCTTTAGGGAGATCAATGAGGTCCCTGCCCTCTGCAGGATAATCTGTTCCGCAGCACTTGAAATACGAGATGATATACAGCATTTTTGTAGGTAAAGAAGTGGAGGCCCAGAAAGGGTTGCCCCAGTTCTTACCAGCACTCATTAACAGAGGTCAATCCCAGAATGCCGAGTTCTCTGACTCCTGCTCCCTGCTCTGTCAAACCAGTGAGCACCTTCTTTTAAAGGAAGGATTAGAATGAGTGGAAGGAATGAGACTGTCGGTGACAAAAGGCGGGGCTGCAGGGAGGTTAAAACCCAGGCAGGGAGAGGACCCTGCGGGGGCAGAAGGTGCAGGGAAGCAGCGCGCACCTGGCTGTGGACAGAGAGAGAAGGCGCCACGGGGTGAGGAGAGGACACAGGGAGACTCGAGGGACCACCGCCGCCACAAACTCGGCTTCTTCGAGAAGCTCGCTGAGCCAAACAGCTATAAGAGCCCCCCTAGAACTGATTATTTCCACAGCTGCGATTGCACTCCTGCTTATCTTTTCTCCGGGAGATTCCTTGGAATGAAACCGATGGGAGATCAGGGTTTGGGAGAGTCTCATCAGAGCAGATGGGCCCGCAGCCGCCGGAAAGCTTGTTGCCTTTGGCCGAGAGCGGCATCCTGGGTCCAAACGTCTTGTGAGTAAACCCCAGCAGGCTCAACCTCAGGCTGCAGGGAGGTTGGCCCGCTTCCCCTGAAGAACCTCATGTACTCTCCCATCTTCCCTCCCCCCCCTGCTGATACTGAAATCACGTTCTCGGGAGCTCTTCAATTGAAAACCATGTTGCCCATTAATAGCCCTGGGAGGACGGCTTCTTAGTGGTTTTGATCCCTCGGCATATTTGGAAGTATTCTGCATGGAGGATCAGGAGGCCTGGGTTCTGGTTCTTCCCACCCACTCTTGTTCCTCGGGACCTTCGGCAAATTGGCCCTCCCTGGGCCGCAGTTTGCTCAGCTGTGCGGTGGTGTATAGTAGTAATAGCGGCTGTTTACAAAGTGTTCACTAGTATCACCAGACGTAATTTCATTGAATTCTTTCAACAGTCCTCTGAGATAGGTACTGTTATTATCCTATTTCATAGATAAGGACACTGAAGCTCAGAATTCTCGTATCCTAAACACCCTATTTAAATCACCAACCCCCCCTCCCCTGACCACCATTCCTTTCTCTGCTTTATTTTAGTCATAGCTAAATAAATACTACATATTTACTTTTTTGTTTGCCCTCTCCCTCTACCAGACTGTAAGTTCCATTAGTGAATGGATTTTGTCTTTTTGTTGTTATTTTTTGCTGTTCATTTGCTGAGTTCTCGGGGCCTAGAATACTGCCTGGCACATGGTAGGCATTCGAATACTGGTTAAATTTTTTAAAACACGAATAAATGAATTCTTGGTAGGAGTAGTAACTGGTGTAGACTGCAGAGAAGTCAGTTTAGCAATGTTAATATTTAATATGCATTAACTTTTTCGTCCTGCAACACCAGAACTAGGAGTTTATCCTGTAGATGGTACGTTCATGCGTGTGCCTGAAGCCGCAAGGGCGAGGGTGTTTGCTGCAACACTGTTTGCTGAAAGACTAGAAACACCTGAGATGTTCGTCAGTTAGGGAGCTCACTAAACATGCTGTGGCGGGGTCCCACAGTGGACTTCTACGCGGGCGCAGAAAACAGTGGCGTGGATCTGCACGTGCGGACATGCGGCTGCGTTCGATGTGTTGCTCCGTGAGATAAAGCAGCCCCACACGGAATAGCACCTCCTGTGTTTGTATTCAAAGAAAAACACACGACACATTTTAAAGTATACTAGTTTATGCCTGGGCTGTTTCTAGAAGGAGAGATGAGAAACAAATAGTTGCCTCTGGGAAGAGGGATTGGGGCAGAGAATATACTCTTTATGGAATACTCTTTTTTTTTAAGGTTTTTTCCCCCAGCAATTTATTGAGATGCAATTCACATAACATATGATTTTCTCATTTAAAGTATACCACTCAGGTTTGTCCTTTACTGTGTTGTTTTTTAAAATTGTGATAAAATATATGTAACATAAGATTTACCATTTTAACCACTGAAAAATTTTAAAAATATGTTTATTGATTTTAGACAGAGAGAGTGTATGTGAGAGAGAGAGAGAGAGACATTGATAGGAGAGAAAGCATTGATTGGTTGCCTCCCATATGTACCCCAACCAGGGATCAAACTTGCAACCTTGGTATGTGCCGTAACCAGGAATCGAACACCCGACCTTTTGGTCTACAAGAGTCAACACTTCAACCAACAGAGCCACACTGGCCAGGGCCATTTTAACCATTTTTAAGCATACAATTCAGTGGCATTAATTACATTCTCAATGTTGCACAACCATCACTACCATCTATTTCCAAACTTCTTTATCACCCAAACAGAAACTCCACAACCATTATAGTACAGTCTTTTGTAATACTTGACTGTTAAAATCATGTACATGTATTACTTTTTTATTCTGAAACTAAAAAAGAAAGTAAATCAGGTTGAGAAAACTAAGTAACTTGTCTGAGATCCCACAGCTCACACTCCATGGCAGTAACCATGAGTTTTATTATAAAACAATACACATTCTTTAAAAGTTTCAGATTTTAGTCATCTTTCTGGGTGCCATAAGGGATGCTGGGTGTCATCCAAGCCCTTCATTTTACAAATGAGATGACAGACTCACAGAGGGGAGGTGGCCACCCCAAGTCAGGAAGTCCAGCAGAAGCAGGCCTCCCAATCCAAAGGGCAGTGTTCAGAGTGGCCACAGCAGAGGTCTCATCTCTTGATAAAAGTGGAACTTGACTCCCTCTGGCCCAAAAGGGGATTTAGGAGCCTCCCACCTTAGATCTCTCTGGGATGTCCTGTGTACCTGTGTTGTCTAGTAGTAAAGAAGGGGGCCATTGCACCCTGATGTCGTGATTTCTGTTTATCTGAAACTATGCAGCAAACCTTCAGCTCCTGTCTCAATTCCTACTTCTAAGACAATGTCTCTGATTGCTCTCGCACATCCAACCCCCCACTTGATTCTTAACTCTTATAAACGTTATTTAAAGTAAACCATCAAAGAATGGCGTGAGACACTTTATAGCTTGTCAGTTTATGAGTCCATTCTGCCCACTAGTGTAAGCTCCAGGAAGACAGGAATTGGGTGGTTGATTTCTTGTAGTAGGTGCCCAGTAGATGGCGGTTGGTTGATTGGGTCAATGGAGCTGAAAAAAAGACTGTGGTATGAGGTGTGCATGCTTCCAAGGGGCCCTCTGTCCCTCCCAGGGAGACGTGCCTCCTGGAGCACAGGACGCTAAAATGGATGGAAGTTGTAACTATCCCTCTGTCGCCAAGAACCAACTATGATCCTTTCTTTGTTGTGCTTTTCTTGGCATTAATGACCCCCTCCTCTCTGTGACGGGTGACAGTTGGCCTCCACCCCCAGTAGACTGGAAACTCCTTGAGAACATAGGCCACATCTATTGCCTCGTCATCCTATCTCTAGCATCAAGATCGGCACATAGTAGGTATTCAAGAAATATTTTTTTGAAGCAGTGGATGAATGGATACATCAGTTTGTTTTACGCATGAGGAAGCAGAGGCCCAAAGAGGTTCGGCGTCTTAGTGAAGACACTGAGACCAGAAGTCAGGCCTCCTGGTCCCCAAGCCAGTCGGCTCTCTCTCTGTTTTCCCTTGTGCTCCCTCGGTGTCGGAGTTGGCCCGTCTTGGAGTCTAGCCCAACCCTCTCATTTCACAGACAGACAACACAGGTCTTTCCCCTCAGGTCCCAAAAGAAGGCACTGGCAGAGCCAGGCCTAGAACCCAGATCTCCGACTCCCAAGCTGGTGCTTTTGGTAAAGAGACAGAGAAAACACAAGGCGGGGCTGGGCTTGCCGCCAAGACCCTGCAGGAGGTCACATAGCCGAGCGGCTCTCAGAGTTCCTCCTCTATTCTTAGCCTGAACTTTTAGTGACTCTGGTCTTCAGCAGCCCTTTCCACGCCCCCCCCCCCCCACCTTCCTTTGCATTTATTTTTTTGTGTATACGTGGTGTGTGTTTTCAATAAATGGTGCTCCGTGTAGGAAGTGGCTTCAGCACAGTCCTGCTACAGAGGCCCTGGAAGGGATAAATGTGAGAGGGGCCCTGAGAAAACAACTGGCTTCCCTCCTCTGAAGTGACCCCGGTGCCCCGAGCCGCCCTTTCTCTGTGGCCTCTCACAGCTATCAACAAAAGGCTAAGCTCCTCACAATAAGAAGGAAATCGCCAGAAGGAATTCAGAAGGCGAACTGGCCCTCAGTCTTGATGGCTGACACCTCGCTTTGACAAAGACCAGAAGTTCGCTTGTCCTGAGCTGCGGGTCCCTGTTCCAACTGACACTTCCCTCGGCCACCGGATGTGGACTGAAAGCCCTTCTGACTCAAAGTTCTACCTTCTCCAAACCTCTTTCTCTGCTTTGCCAAATACTTGCCTAAACAGGAGCACAGGACATGGAAGCAGCTGCTGGTCTGGGCTTACTTGGAAAGGACCAGAAACACAGGGGGTAGAAGGTAACTAATGCTGTCAAAGTGTTAAACGACCAGTGAGGAGCATAGGTCTACATCAAGGTCAAAGGAGGCAGAAGTTGCTCTGGGCCAGGCCAGGTCAAAGAAAACTCAGGGGAGCAGTCTGAACCAGGCCTTTTGTGTTGGTTATCTGCTGCTATAACAAATTATCCCACTTGGGGTATCAGTTGTCCATTGCTGTGTAATAAATTCCCTCAAACGTTAGCGAGTTAGCCCTGGTCAGCGTGGCTCAGTCAGTTGGAGGATCATCCTTACGTGGGTTTGATTCCCAGTCAGGACACACACCTAAGTTGTGGGTTCGGTCCCAGGTCAGTCCCCAGCTGGGGAGTGTGCAGGAGGCAACCGACTGATGTTTCTCTCTCATATGTTTCTCTCTCTCTTTCTCCCTAAAATCAACAAAGGTATCCTTGAGTGAGGATTCAAATAAATAAATTTTTAAAAAGTTAGTGGTTTAAATCAATAAACATTTATCATCTCACATCTTCTGTGTGTTAAGAAGCCAGGTGCAGCTCGGCGGAGCCCCTTGGCTCAAGGCCTCTCACGGGGCTGCAGTCGAGATCCCAGCCCGCAGGCTCAGTGGGGAGGGAAGGGGGATCCCATTCCAGGCCCAGCGGAGCGGCCCCTGACAGGCTGCCGTCCAGTGTGACACAGGGCTGTGCACGGGCTGCTTTAGCGCTGGTGTTGGCTCCCCACGGCGTGAAAGACGTACGAGAGAGCAAGAGTGACCGAGATGGAAGTCACAGTCCTTCTGTAACCTAGTCTCAGAAGCGATAGCCCATCACTCTTGCTGTTTGTTTTCTTTAGACGCAAGTCACTGGGTTCAACCCACACGCAAGGGTGTGAGTACCAAGAGGCAGAGCCCATTGGGGGCCATCTTAGAGGCTGCCCACCACGCCTGCTGGGTGGGTAGGATTTAAGTAAGGTGTCGAACACCTTCTGGGGAGAGAATGAAGTGTGGAAATACAGAAGTTGGAAAGCTCGACTGTGATGATTTGGTTGGAACGAGGCAGTTGAGTAGGAGTTTAGAGGGTAACTGGAAAGGTTGACTGGGCCCAGATCGAACTGGATTTTCAAGCGCCAGGCCAAAGAACTTTATTTTTATCCTCAGGCTCTTGCCTATGTTCCCCCACTCTACTGTAAGCTCTATAAATATAGGAACTATGTCTATTTCATTCTTATTACAGCTCTATGATTTATAATAAAAAGTGGCATGTAGTAGGTACTCAAGAAAGTTTGTTGACTGACTAAAGTTATGACTTCAATGTGTAATGGGTAATGCAGAGTTGTCGGATTTGTGTTTTTAATTTTGACTGAATCTGACCCCCCAAAAAGCCCACATAATTACTTTTGGAACTCCCAATGAAGATTTAAGCAACGTGCCCTATTTCTAAGGTGTCATTATTCAAACTACTCAGCACATAATAAAGAGGAAAGTTGAACTTGAATCACAGGGATGAACTTGCATTCATCCCTTAGACTAAAAACTCTGTAAACATTTATTATTATTATTATTATTATTATTATTATTATTATCATCATTATTATTCTGCTGAGCCTCAAAATCTTGGTACATATATAGGCAAAAGAAGGCAAACTTGGCCTCTAAGCACAGCCAGCTGGTGTCCACTCACTCACCGTTTGGTGAGCTGTCCACCCGCTCACGATTAGATCGGCGAGCGCCTAACACCCAGTCCTGACCGCACTGCCCCCCGCACTGTGCTGGCTGGCTGGGATGCCTCGAGGGACCATTTCTGCGCATGAGCCTTCCGTGTGAAGGGAGCACCTGTTCTGGGGAGAGAGTGAAGGAAGCAGAAGTGCCAGGTAAGTGTATCTGTTTGCGGGGGCTGCCACAACAAAATGCCGCGGACTTGGGGGGTTAAATAAGAGAACCTTGTTTCTCCCAGTTCCGGAGGCTGGACATCTAAGATCGAAGTGTCGGCAGGTTTGGTTTCTCCCGAGGCCTCTTTCCTTGGCTTGCAGATGGCCGCCTTCTCGCTGTGCCCTCCCATGGCCTTCTCTCGAGTCAGACATCCCTGGTGTCTCTCCCTCGTTTCATAAGGACACCAGTCCTGTTGGGTTAGGGCCTGACCATACTGACCTCATTTAACCTTAGTGACCTCTTTAAAGGCCATTATCTCCAAATACGATCACATTGGGGGTCAGGGCTTTATCACAGCACTGAGAGGAGGGGTGCAGGGGTGGACACGACTCCATCCATAACAGTGGGCAAGGTTTATTACATGTGTGCCTCCTATCCCCTCACCCGTGCTCTTCCGAAGGAATGCTAATCCCCCATCTGCAGAGATGGTGACTGATAATTCTTCAAAAGTTTTCCCGTCCACCAGTTCACGTGACATCACTATAGCCTCCAAGTGAGCAGGGGTGGTGTTCTCTCTCCTTAACAGATGAAACCCACCAGGGGCTCACAGGTCCCCCCAGTCACAGAGCCTAGCACCTGGTTCCTGGGCCAGCTTTCTCTGTGGTGTCGTCCGCCGTAGTGGCATCTGCTCCCGGCCACTCAGGACCAGCCCCGTGCTGCCCTCGCCTCGACTGCGGCTGCTCGCCTCTTCCTCCTGCTGCACTCCATCTAAACTCACCCACCTTTCAAGGGCCCTTCCATTTGTATCTCAAAGTGACAGTTTGACTGGCTGGAAAAAAAAGCCATCACTAACAGTCCATGTTGATCTGCTGGTGAGGGAGAAATTGCTCAGGAGGGATCCTGGCCAAACAGATTAGCGATCTATGTGATATTCTACAGCTTGCAAAATGCTTTCTCCACGTTCCACAGCTAACTGATTTCAATTTTTTAAAAAGTTTGTGTTTATTTACTTAGAGGGGAAATGAGGGAGAAAGAGAGGGAGAGAAATATCGATCCGTTGCCTCTCGCACACCCGCAACCAGGGACCAGGCCTGCAACCCAAGCATGTGCCCTGACCGGGAATCGAACCAGCGACCTTTTGCTCTGCAGCACAACACCCAACACACTGAGCCATGCCAGCCAGGGCTAACTTATTTTAATTTGGATAAATATTCTGTAAAATAGGTGCTATTATTATCCCTGCTTTTTAGAGAAGGAAACAGACTCAGAGATTGGGCGGCTTAGCCTGAAGTCACGCTGTTAAGTGGCACCACTGGGACTTCAACCCAGCTCTTGTTGTTACAGCTTGTTCTGCTGCCAGACTTTACGCGTTCGTTCAGAATATTTTCTACACTGATGTTTTCCCCTCAGTACTCGGAGATGTGGCTCCTTTCCTTCCGGCTGCTCTGTCCTCCGTTCAGCTCCCGCGGGGTTGGGGCTGGAGTCCCAGCTCCACTCCTGCTGGGTCGACCACAAACACAGTGTCCCTCCTCACTAGGCTTTCGTTCCTTCCTCTTTGATGAATTGCATTGACTGGGCTCATTTTCCATTTTAAGAGTCTAATACACTGATTGGCTTTTACCTGTATCTTCCATTTTATTCATTCAACAAATAGTTACTGAATACCTGCCATGTGCCGAGCACTGTGGTACTTTCCCCTCCCCCCATTTTTAAAAATACAGTCATTGGGTGTTCCTGCCAAGAGAAAACAACAACAGAAGAGAAAACCCAAGAGAATGAAAAATAAGAAAGGGAACAAAAGCTCCCACAAAAGGTCCTTATGCTTTCTCTTCCCACCATGCAAGGGTGCGCGCAAAGGGGCCACGGCAGGGCCGCAAAGTGCAGCGTGCCACCCACGATGACCAGGACAGACGTGGTCCTCGCCCTCAGGGGGTTTATGTACTTCCATACGTGCCAGGAATGGACCCCCGGAAGCATCTAGTCTCGTCCTCCTACAGAAAAGGGCATCATCAGCGTGAATGGCTTACCCAGGGTCACAAAGCAAGAAGAGAGAGGGGGTCTGGAGGCTGAGTCTTTTTGCTCCTCGGTCCAGGTGCTTTTCTTCCACACTCTACCTTGTCTTGTGAGCTGCCTGGAAACAGGGTTTGCCCCAGCTTGCTCACTGAGAGTGCGGCCTCTCCGCGGGTGTTTGCGCCCGAGATCTGGGCCTGCGCAGTGCTGATTGCAGGTAGCTGGCAACGGGACTCACTCTCAGAAACTACCCTCCCGCAGTGGCCATCTCAACGTCCCGGAGCAGAAACTCTCCAGTGTCCACTGACATTTAGGCACGAGTATCCACGAATTGGTCTGGCACACAGGGTGCGAGCCAACCCACAAGCAGGGCATGCTCGTTCTTTTCAGGGGCTGGGGCTGGAATCTACCACTAGCAGACTGTGCATTGTTACCCCTAGCTGTTCTCCAAATTAGTGGAAGCAGCTGGATATAGATCTAGGCTCTGCCCATTTGGTATTCTATAGACTTTGCTCACAGAACTTCCAACACTCCTTAGATCTGGTCTCTCAAGGTGAGACCCTGAGATTTAGGCTAGGTAACTGACAGAAGAGGCAGCAAGCAACTGAGGCGACTTACCAAATGGAAGCACTCTCACACGTGTGTATGTTTTACGTAACCCCCGGTGCCGGCAGGTTGGTCCCTGTACGTGGAACACCTGTTCACATGTTGGTTCATTTCACCACCCCTTCATCATACTCATTTTTAAAATCATCATTTTAAATTTTCTCCAAGTTATACAGACACCTAATTTGAAAAGTCAACTTCTACAGTTCTACAAGGTTGATTAAGACTAAGCATAGTCCTCAGCCTCCCTCCACCCACCCACCCCCGCTCCATTTCCCCTTCCCTAAGGAGACTATTTTCAACTTGTTTAACTAATTCTTTTACCTATCTAAAAATAACATGTTTGTATTGCTGCTTCCTGGTTTTCCAGTTCAGGCATTATCTGTTGACTTCCCATCGTGGGAGATGAGGATTCGGCGCCCTCGCCCTTTCCTCTGCTCACCCCTCCACACAAATGCGCTCCTCCCAGCCCCCTTCTTCCCAACACAGTTGTCGTGTAGTCGCGCGTAGATCAATAATGGGTGCGCTTGTTAGTCTAACGATGTCCATGCCACTTATACCTAAGCCATATAGTCCGCTCTGACTGCTTTTTCCCTTCCAACATCTTTGTTTTGGTTATCTTGCTTTTTCAAACACTTAGGTTTCTAAGATCTTATCACTAACTAACCCTAAACTCTGCCAGCTGCCCATATCTCCACCCAGTACGCTCCTGGGAAAGTCTCTGGGAACCTTCTCTCCCGCTGTGTGGGGGCCCAGCTGCGGTCCGGACCCCTTCCACCAGCTTCCAGGAGTTCAGTCCCTTGCCACTTGCCTGTGTCGGATTGGCCTGTTCCTGGGCCCCACGTCTTCTCGTGTCTCGGTTTCTTCCTTCTTTTCGATGACACATATTTTACAGTTTTCTGAGAGCGTATGAGGGAAATCTTTTGAAACCTTGCATGTCTGAAAATGTCCAACTCTCGATTGCTTGTGTGGAATTCTTGAAAAGAAGTCGTTTTGCTTCAGAACTTTAATAGTGTGGCTTTATCGTTATCTAGCTTCTAGGGCTGCTTTTGAGGCCAAAGCCTTCCTTACGTGTGACCTTGTAGGCTTTCATTGTCCCCGTTGTTGAGAAATTATACAATGACATATATATTGCGCAGGCCCCTCAGTGGTCTTTTTGACCTAAAATCTTTTTGCTTTGATTCTGGAGTGTTTTCTTGAATTATTTGATATTCTTTTTTATGTTTCTAAAACTCCTGCTATTCAGTTATTGGGATGAATTTCCCATCGGTTCTCTCCTACTTTTCTGACTCTGTTTACTCTGCTTTCCAGGAAATTTCCTCATCTGCTTTCTAATCCTTCCATCAAGTTTTTCGTTTCTGGAGTCACTTTTTTTTCTTTCTAACAGCTCACGTTGGAGACTTGACCGTTGGGTGGGGGGAGCCCTTTTAGTGGAGTTTTACATGTAGTGAAATTAGATACATGTGTTTAATCCGCTATTTTCATCCAGCGTCTCAGTTTACGTTGGTTATGTAATAATTCCTGCGTTGTAGGTGTATCAGACCCTTTGCACTTTCCTAATGGTCTCCTGCCAGTGAACGTAGTTACCTCTGGCAGCCTAGCCTGAGATATCTGGGCAGCAGCTTAGGACGGTCTAGTCCATCTCCATCACCGTGAGGAGAAAATCCCTGATTCCCAGGGAAGTGACTCGACCCTCCTGGAAAACACCTGTACCTGCCAGAACTTACCAGAGCATGTGAGAGAGGCACATGCAACTTTTTGTGCACACGCAACTTTTTTTTTACTCTTTTCCAAAAAGTGTTTATTGAGATATAGCTGACACATAATAAACAAACTGCATGTCTTTAAAATGGACAATTTGATAAGTTTTGACCCATATACACTTTCTGAAACTGTCATCATCATCAAGATGTTCATCCCCGCCCCAGAGTTGCCCCGTGTACCTCTGTCATTTTTCCCTCCTGCCTCCCCCCAGCCCTGCGCAGGCAAAGGCCAATCTGCCTTCCGTCACCATAGATTAATCTGCGTTTGCTAGATTTGTATGGAATCATAAAATGTGATGTTTTGGGTCTGCCTTTTTTTCATATACGGTTTCTGTGGGGACTTCGGAGCCCGTACCTGGCTGTGCAGGTGGCAAGGCTTCATCAGCTCTGCCTCCCCCCGGATCCTTCCGCTTCTACCCGCTTCGCATCTTCCAGCCCCAGAGGCTGCCGCCGGCAGCGTGCTCGTCTCCTCTCCACCTGAGCCGTCTCTGAGGAAAGGACCAATTTATTCTGTTCCCACCAAGGTGCATGGTCCGATTTTACACGTGACTTGTGCTACTGCACAGAAGACAAAAACCCACACCTGGCTTGTGCCAAAGAAACAGCAAAGCTCTTGTGGGGGGTTTCCAAGCACGAGGAAGTGCATTCGGAAGAGGTTTCTGGACAAGGGCCTCCCCCGGGCTCCCGAAAGCACGGCCTGTGTAACAGAGGCCTCCTGCAAGACTGAGCGCGCCCGCAGACAGGCGGGAGGCGCTGACCCCCGCTGGTCCCGTTCAGGGTTCGGTTTCCTGAAGTGTCAGCTGTGTGGGAGCTAAGAAAAGAACTAATATCTAGTTGGCTTTCCTTCCTTTTGGTCTATTTGGCAGAGAAACCGTCCTGTGTAGATAAAAGGTCACTCAGGAAGGCAGGGCTTCCCATATTCCAGGCCAGAGGAGGGCCGCCTCTGTGGCCCCAGGCAGCCAGACCGAAGTCCAAGTTGGCAGCGGCCCAGGGGTCGCAGGCGGGAGAGCCTGGCACACCGGCCTGGCTCCGAGCAGGTGGCTTCCTTGCCTGACTCACTCCTCTCCTTACTCATTTTCACGTTTACTCTGTGATTCCTTGTTAATTAGTTCACACTGAATTCTTACAGCACGGTGGGTGAAGCAGGAAAGTGGGGAATTTTTCTCCATTCTAACGATGAGAAAGGAAAGGTAGCGTGTGTCACCTGCCCAGATCTAAAGCCTTTCCCGACGCCAGGGCTCTTGGCCGTTGTCCTTCACCTCACTTTTAGCCCAACAAGTCTTAATGATGTCATTTAAATTCGGCACTTTAAAAAGACATCGAGGGTCTTTTTAATCCTGACATTACAATGAGAAAACTAAGACCTGAAAATGTCAGGTCGTGCCGAGTTCACACAGCAGATGAGCAAGCGAAGTAGAACCGGAACCTGGTCTTCCGACTCCATGCACCAAGTACGGCCACAGACAGTCTCAGAGAGTGAGAGACACGGGATTTGTCCCGCCTTCCAGTCTGGGCACTCTGTCCCTCCAACGTGCCTGGTCAGCACTAGCCTCGGCTGCCACGAGCCTTTAGCTGGTAGAGTGTTCCGGTCTGGCTTCGTCACTGAGTCTCTGCGTGACTCAGCTCAGTAAGTCAAACTCTCTGTGCCTTGGTTTCCCCATCTGTTCCATGTCAATCATCTCTGCCTAGCTGTGGCATGAGCTCGTTGATAGAATCAAGTGAGATAAAGGGCAAGAAACTATAAATGCATAAAACAAATGAGACGTTTATGAACTTTTTATTGTTCTCAGGATGCAGAAATGCCTGCTCTCTAAAAGGATCATGGGAAGTCCAGTTCGTAAAGAAATGGCCCCAGGAATTTGACTTGGAGTTCAGAGTGTTGACTTTCTGAGTTCGTTCATTTTGTCTTCTGTAGGATAGTTCCTTAGAGAAACCAACCACAATTTACATAAAGGCCCAACCTTCTAGTCACGTACTTGGGCCCTGTCTGCACTTTCTAAACTGCTGCCCGTCGGCTGACTATGAATGACTGCAAAATATATTTTACTTTGCCTTTTTGTAATTGCTAATGAGATTGAACTCATTTTTGTTTGTTTGTTTTTAAACTTTTTATTGACTGGATTTGGTACGTGACATTGTGTGAGTTTGAGGCATAGAGCGTGTTGCTTTGATACCAGCCTTACTCCCACCTGCCGGTAACTGCCATTTTGCTCTTTTTTTTTTTTTTTTGGTCTTTTTATAGGTTTAACTTTTTTAGATTCCACACATAAGTGATGTCGTACAGCACTTGTCTTAATCTGACTTATGTCACTTTGCACAGTGTGCTCAAAGTCCATCCAGGCTGCAAAGGGCAGGGCATCCTCCTTTCTCATAGCCGGATACGGTTACCTTGTGAACATGTGCCGAGGCTTTTTTGTCCGTTCATCTGCTGATGGGCATTCGGGCTGTTCCCATGCCTGGGCTGTTGTGGATAATGCTGCGATAAACACGGGGCACATAAATCTCATCGAAATCCCGCTTTCTTTTCCTCTGGGTATGTACCCTGAAGTGGAATTGCTGGGTTGAATGGTAGATCGATTTGTAATTGTTTGAGAGACTTCCACATTGTTTCCCATCGTGGTTGGACTAATTTACATTCCTACCAACAATATACAAGGGGACTGAACTTCCTTTCACAGGGTTATTGATCATTTAGGTTTCATCTTCTAAATTGTCTGATCATAATTTCACCCATTTATCTCCTAGGTTGTCAGTTTTCATCGGAGTTATATATTATGAACACTAACCTTTATTGATTAGATGCAATGCAGAGGCCTTCTCTCAGTCTGTGGTTTTCCTTTGTACTTTACATTGTTTGGCTGAAAAAAAAAGATTTCAATGTTTTTAGTCCATTTGGCAGCATTTTCCTTTATAGCTTTAGCTTTTGTGTTTTGAGAAATCCATCTTTGCTCCGAGATCATGTATTTTTTATATTTGCTTTTGAAAGTATTAAAGTTTTTTCCACCTTTGTTTTCAGTGTTACTTTTCTGCGTAGAAACTCCACTCTGTCGAAACCAGCCAGGGAGCACGCCATCCTTTCTCTGAGGTTTGCTGTCTGACCTCTCCCACCGCGCGAGCTCCCGGGCGGGCACACTCGGCCTCTGGCCTTCACGCCCGCTCCCCTCTGTCGGGCTGCCTGTCCCTGAACCACACCGTTGCACGATCTGGGCTTTCCCTTTTCCAAAAGGAAGAGAAGTGTGGTTGCTCTTCTAGACCCTCTTCTTTTTACATGATTTTAGGTCAAAATTGTCAAGCTTCACGGAAAACCCTCCTGGGAGTTTCAAAGGAATCGCGCCGGGTGTCCGGATTGGGGTGGTTGCCGGTCTCAGGGTCCGACCCTCTCGCATCGCGAGAGTGGAGTATCTCTTCATCAGTTTGCGTCTTCCTTCCCGTGCACAGGTGTTGCACTGATTCCCAGGTACCTTCTAGTTTTTGTTGGCGTAGTAAATGATGTTTAAAAAACCACTTCTTATCATAGTTTTCGCTACTCTATAGAAATGCTATTGATTTTTTATGTTGGTCTTTTATACCCAACAGTCTTGATGAAATCTCATTAGTTCCAACTTTTTTTAAAAAATTAAATGTTTTCTACACAGACAGTCAATTCAACAGCAAATAATGCCATTTTATTTCTTTCCCTGTCTTGTATCTCTTCTGTTTTGTGTTTCATTGTGATGTCTAGGACCTTCAGTACAATATTGAATGGAAGAGCAGGTTTGGTCTTTGCTAGAAACAGAAGGCTTCTGTTATTATACCATGGACTACGTTCACTGTAGGTTTTTGAAAAAAACCCTTTATGGAGTTAAGAAAATACCTTTATATTTCTAGCTTACTAGGAGATTTTACTATGAATGGATACTGATTTTTAAAAAATCTCCACCTGAGGACATTTTTTCACTGCTTTTAGAGAAAGAGGAGGGGAGAGAGAAACATTGCTCAGTTGCCTCCCAGACACACCCGGACCAGGGGTTGAACCTGCAGCCTAGGTGTGTGCCCCAACCCGAAATCAAACCCGCAACACTTTGGTTATGAGACAACACTCCAACCAACTAAAAGACACCTTTGCCAGGGCTGGATATTGTTTTTTTAATCAAAAACATTTTCTCCATCTATTGAGCTGTTTCTGTAATATTTTCTAATGTATTAATACGAATAACATTGATTGATTATCTAAGGTGAAGCCATCCTTGCATTCCTGGGATGAATGCTCATGGGTCATGATTTATGTTATTTTTATATATTGCTGAATATGGTGTCTAACATTGAGTGTTTATATCTGTATTCATGAATAATATTAGCCTTAAATTTTTCTTTTTCATACTTTCCCTATACTGTACACAAATGTAAATGCACTATTTTTATTAAGAATGAGAATCATTAAAATCAGAAGGAGAAACAAGGAGCATCCAGCTTGGTCTCATCACTGGCTGTCGCGGAGAAAACTGGAGTTCGGAGAAAGTAAACAGCCTTTCTGAATCACACAGAACTAGAAACAGAGTTGGGAGTAGAGTGCTTGGCAGAGCACTCATTTCAAATCACTTTCCCGTCCATGATGTCATTTTGTCTCTACAACAGCCCTGCAGGGAGGGTATTGCATATCGCCCTCCATTTACTGATGGTGACCTGAGGTCCGGAGAGAGAGCATCTTGAATTACGAGGCCCAGCAGGGCTGGGACTAGAAGCCAGGCTGTTCTGACTCCTCGCCCACAGCCCCCTCCCCAGTGTCTTTTGTTCTATTCCCAAGCCCAGCAACAAACCATTTATTAGCCTGAACTGAAGGGAACCCTGAGACCTGCATCCAAAATCGTTATTTCACGATGGTCCAGCAATGGTTTCACAGGCACGTCCTACAGAGGGCCCACCTGCAGGTAACGCCAGTGCGGGGGGATGAGGTCTTCATGGTCCCTAAGGGCCATCTCGGCGGAGGGATACGCTCAAGGCCAGGGTCTCTCCGAATGTCCCCTAAAGCAGAAATGGGTCCAAGGCCCTTAAAAATGGAATCTTATTTACAGGGTCCCTGAGGACCTGTCTTCAACAGCCGCGCAGAGTGGGAGTGGGGACGCCAGTCTCCCTTCCATCCCTCTTCCTCCCCCTCTGGCCACCGCCGCCCCTCCCCCAAGTCTCTCAGCAAGCTGCTTCCTGCACCAGCGCCCTTGTTTTGCTTGTGCTATTTGCGTCTGCTTCCAACAGCTGGCCCCGGCCTGGCAGCCCCTAGCTCTGAGGATTATCCAATTATCCCATTAGCCCAGCATGTCCTTCCTTCCTCCAGATCTATTAGTTCCCCATCTCCCTTTTCCTCTCCCTCCAACCGCTGCTCCATAGCCTTCCTTGCTCCTTCCTTAGCCAGGCCTACGGCTGGGTCGGTCCCCAGTCATATAGACTCAGAGAATGAATACCAGAGCTGGAAGGGACATTTCCATCCACCCATGTGCTTCACCATTTTGCAAGAAAGGAAACTTACCCACAGTTCCAAGGCACACGACCCATTCATACCAGCAAAGAACTAAAACCCAGGTCCACAAACGTCACACCGTGATCTTTCCTACCACATCTGGTCAGCACGCCTTATCCCGTGCTCACTGCGCTTACCCTGGAATCGGGGAGGCGCTATCCCCACCCCACTCTCTGGGACCCTGTGGCTGAGACAGAACTTACGGTCTAGGTAGGGAGCTGGCAAGCACACTAGTGAGAACCAGCACCTGCTCCAGGAGTAAGTCATACCTTAGCAGAAGAGATGTTACCAGAAGTAGGCGACAAACTTCCGGGACCGAGGACAGGCACCGAGTGCTAAAGGAACTCAGAAGAGGAGAGGAGGCTTTCCATGGAAGGTTCAGGAAGGCCTCCTGGAGGAGAAGGTTCTTCGGGGGCCACTGAGTAGTGGAGACTCAGAGGAACAGCACTCAGGCAGAGGCCAGAAGGGACAGGTGGGGGTGGGGAGGGTAAGAGGACTGTAGTCTTCAGTGTGGCTCAATGAGGGGATCAAGGAGGGAAGTGGGTGGGTGGGGTCAAGGCTGGAGAGCAAAACCGTGGCCCTGAATGTCATACCAATGAGGGAGGCTTAATCTGGCACATGTTCAGGGTGCACTGGAGCAGGGAGGGACAAGACTGGAGGTGTGTTTGTGAAGATTAATCTGATTGTGTGGTCTAAACAGATCATAGGAAAAAGAGATCGATGCAGAGAGTCCAGTTTGGGGCTTATCTGGGTGGATGAGAGATAATGAGGCCTCAGCTAACACCGCGACTTTCGGGGTGCTCCTGGGGGTGGCATGGGAGAAACAGATTCAGAAGATGTTTGAAAAGAAGAATTAGCAGAATGCAATAGAATGCATTTTGGAAGGTAAGGAAAGGAACCCCCGTGAACCGGATCAGGGAAGTAAGGGGTGGCAATGGAAAGCGTGGGGTGGAAAGGAGGAAGCAGGTGAGGACCCTCTCATACTTCGCCCTCACTGGGCAGAACGCTCTGCAGAGGTGGCCAAGTTCGCTTAACATGCCGCATGC